>JBBPTN010000119.1:0-49196 GCA_038094075.1 Xerocomus spinulosus | reverse complement strand
ACGAATGCAGAAGAGGACAGTTGACTGTGAACAGTCATGATACGGACTACACTAGGATTGGTGGGAACTACTACCTTAAGTTGGATGCCTTGGATTACGTGAGAGTAACAGCGTGACGCATGGGGGGCCTGCCATACGAAATGCACCAGACGTAGTGGGGACGAGTCTGCTCCGACATTTAAGACTCCGCCCGGAAGTCCCCACTGCGTCTGGGAACGAGACTACCGAAAAGGCATTATCGATGGGCGGTCGGACATTGAATCCACGCATTCCATTTTTAGTCGGAGATGAACTAGATGTGCCATCAGGAACGGCCCGAACACGGCACTGTCATCCGTGAGTCGGTGGGAATCAATCACCTGGACGCAATGCAGGCGAATCAAGGGATTTTGAAAACCAAATGGTCAAATGTATTACCGTTTCACTAGCCTACTGGGTCCTTGAGACCTACCCAATCTGATCCACTCCTCATGATTCCAACGTTCGGCTAATGCGAACCCACTCGAGTGCTAGTAGAACCCCGGGAGAGGCGAGTAACCTCATTCAGATCATCAATTCCACCCAAACGTCTGAACCGAGTGGACAAATAGGTTACTAGATTTGCGACCGTCGTCGACCGACTAGGATGGCCTGGTGGACGGAGTGCCAACACACTTCGAGAACACTCAATGACTTCATTGAGGTCCCCTATCCTCTTTAACTTTTCGTACCGGATGAAGAGATGCCTAGCAAGATTACCCAGGGATGTCGCACGGTGTGGGTGGCCAGATGAGCAAAGATCCAGTGTGTTTCGGGACATCTGAATGGCCTTGTTGAGGTCACCAAGCCTTCCCAGCTGCTTGTACCGAGATGAAAGATGACGCGCGACATTGTTCAAGGACGCAAACCGAGCAGGGTGCCCTGGTGGACACAGTGCGAGTGCGCTTTGGGAGAGTTCGATGGCTTCATCAAGGTCAGTGTTTCCGTGCTTCTCGTCATACCGGCTGGAGAGCTGAGATGAGAGGTTGTTCAAGCTTATCGGGCGATCTGGGTGGCCAGGCGGGCGGAGTGCCAGTGCACTTCGTGAGAGTTCGATAGCCTCGTTGAGATCGCTAATACCACCCAGTTGATCATACCAGTTGGAAAGGTACATTGCGAGGTTGTCCAATGCGGTAGATCGACGGGCGTGTCCTGGTGGGCAGAGGGACAATGCGCTTCGGGAGAGCTCGATGGCCTCATGGAGATCACCGATTCTCCCTAGCCTTTCAAACCTGGTGGAGAGATTGCAGGAAAGGTTGTTGAGGGATGTCGCCCGGCTCGGGTGTCCCGGCGGACGAAGTACCAATGCATCTCTGGAGAGATCAATGGCTTCATGGATGTCGTCAATACCCCCTAGCTGTTCGTGCCTAGTGAAAAGATGACAGGCGAGGTTGGTCAATGACGTCGACCGATCTTGATGGCCTGGGGGGCAAAGTATCAATCCTTCTCGGTCAAGATCGATAGCCTCCTTGAGGTCATCAATCTTCCCGAGCTGGTTGTACCGAGCAATGAGATGGAGTGCAAGATTGGTCAGAGACGTTGACCGATCCTGATGTCCTGGTGGGCGAAGTACCAGTGCGTCCCTTTCGAGGATAATGGCCTCCTCGATATCCTCTGTATTTCCAAGCTCCTTGTACCGATTGGTGAGATAAAGTGCAAGATCGCTCAAAAATGATGGCCGATCTGTGTCACCTGGTGAGAAGAGCGCCAGTGCTTCTCGCTCAACGCGAACGGCCTCATTGAGATCATCAATGTCTCCGAGTCGCACATAACGAAGCGAGTGGTGGCTTGCAAGCTGATTCAGAACAGCGGGTAGCATGGGATGGCTGGGATGACAGAGGTCAAGTGCCTCTAGATCGAGGGCAATCGCATCATCGATGTGTGCGCCTTCATTCCCTTGCTGAAACAGTGAGCAGAGAAGGTGTGCATCTGAGAGTAGTTCTCGAACTGCAAAGTATATCATTGTTCCGTTCCATACGTGAAAAGAAAGCGAACGGGGGCACCTTTTGAATCCATCGCTGAAATACGTTCAACGAGGATGCTAGAGTCACCACTGAGTGAGGTAGACTACCGGCTAGAATTGCCTCGTGGTGTAAATAATCCCATGTACCTGCCATGAAGAACTCGTGTCGATTGGGTGAGCTTCAACTCAGTATTCTCTGCAGAAAGTGTTATGCACGTCTCTATCCAAACACTAAATAGATCTTATCAATTGCGTTCGGTCTGTGACTTGTCAGCGCACAACATGAAGTCATTTTACACCCCTCTTTCAACTTGCTGTCAAACCCGTCCCAACACCAGCGAACCCTCTACATTCGGGATAGGGAAGTAGCTTCATCGAGATCACGAATTCTACCTAGCCTCTTGTACCGTATGGACAGAAACGTTTCCAGGTTCTTCAATGTCGTCAACCGATCAGGATGTCCTGGTGGACGGAGTGCAAGTGAACCCCGCAAGAGGTCAATAGCCTCATCAAGGTCGTTCATCTGCCCCAATCGATCAAAGCGATCGGAGAGAACAATTGCAAGGTTGCTCAAAGACCTTGATCGACCATGGTGTCCCGGTGGACAGAGTTCCAGTGCACTTCGGCTGTGCTCGATGGCCTCGTTGAGGTCACTTGTCTGTTTCAGTTGCGAATACCGAGCAGAGAGGCAGAATGCGAGGGTATTCAGAAACATCGGTCGACCGAGTTGCCCTGGTGTGCAAAGAGCGAGTGCATTTCGGGAGAACTCGACAGCCTCGTCGAGATCGCTAGTTCTGCCGATCTGATTGAACCGACGGGAGAGATAACCCGCGAGGTTGTTCATAGTAGTAGACCGGTCTGGATGCCCTGGTGGACAGAGCATCAGTGCGTCTCTAGAGTGTTCAATGGCCTCGTTTAGGTCACTGATTCGCTCTAGTTTCGCATGTCGTCTGGAGAGGCGAGAGGCGAGGTTATTCAAGGTCCTCTGCCGAGTAGGGTGACCCGGCGAGCGCAGTGTGAGCGCGCTTCGGGAGAGCTCGATAGCCTCATTAAGGTTAGTGGTTTCTCCCAGTTGGTCGTACCGAACAGAGAGATGATACCCAAGGTTATCCAAAGTGGTCGAACGGTGTGGGTGCCCTTGTGGAGAGAGGGCCAGCGCTTCTCGGGAGAGGATAATGGCATCATCGAGATCACCAATTTCCCCCGACTGGTTGTACCGTGTGGAGAGGTACATAGCAAGATTGTTCAATGATGAAAATCGACCAGGGTGACCAGATAGGCATAGATCCAAGGCATTTCGGGAGAAATCAATGGCCTCGTTCAGGTCACTTATGTCACCAAACTGTTCGTACCGCGTGGAGGAAAGAGATGCAACATTATTCAAGATCGCAGACCGACCAGGGTGAGTTGGTGGGCAGATTCCCAACGCATTTCGGGAGAGATTAATGGCCTCATTGAGGTCATTGATCCTACCCATCCGTTTGTAGCGAGTCGCGAGATAAGTTGCAAGGTTGATAAGAATGATCGGGCGATCTGGGTGTCCTGGGGGGCAAAGTGCCAGTGCACTTCGGGAGAAATCAATGGCATCGTTGAGGTCATCATTATCACCCAGTTGATTATACCGAGCGGAGAGGGGAAAGGCGAGGTTGGCTAAAGATGTAGACCGATCAGGATGACCTAATGGGCGAAGCAGAAGTGCCTCCCGTCCAAGGATAATGGCCTCATTGAGGTCTGCAGCTTCTCCAATTTGATTGTACTGAGTTGTGAGGTGAAGTGCAAGGTTGCTCAAGGACGTGGAACGGTCAGGATGTCCCAACACACGAAGCGAGAGTGCTTCTCGGTCAAGGGAGACAACTTTGCTGAGGTCACCAACTCTACCTGAAAGACCGTACCGATTGGAAAGATGGAGAGCGAGGTTGCTTAGGGATGTAGACCGATCTGAGTGGCCAGGTGGACGAAGCATGAGCGCATCACCTTCGAGGACAATGGCTTCCTCAAGGTCATCCGTTCCACCAAATTGTTTGTACCGGGCCATAAGATGTAGCGCGAGATTGCTCAAGGACGTCAACCTATCGGGGTGGCCTGGTGGACGATGTGCTAACGCTTCTCGATCAAGGACCACTGCCTCATTGAGGTCATCGGTTCCGCCAGTCAGGTAATACCGATTGATGAGATGGAGTGCAAGGTTGTTCAACGAGATTGATCGATCTGGATGGTTACGCGGGCGAAGTGAAAGGGCCTCCCTCTCGAGGGAAACTGCCTCTTCGAGCTCTTCTGCCCTCCCGAGTTGGTTATACCGAGTCGTGAGATGAAGTGCGAGGTTGCTCAAGGATGTTGACCGGTTTGGGTCGCCTGATGGGCGAAGCATTAGGGCTTCCCGGTCAAGGTCAATGGCCTCATTGAGGTTGTCTATTATTCCGAGTTGCTTGTAACGATGCCAGAGATGACTTGCGAGTTGGGTCAGGGCAGCGGGTAGCTTCGGGTGGCTGGGACGGCAGAGGTCGAGTGCTTCGCGATCAAAGGCGACTGCCTCATTGACATGGGTAATCTCACTTCCTTGTTGGAATTTGGTGATAAGCGATCTTGCCTTTGCAAGTAGGCGTTGAACTGGAATTCATGTCGTTGCATTAGTTTTCTCTTATAGACAGAAAAGGATACACACCCTTGGGGGTCATGTAGCGCAGCCAAACTTGACTGAAGGTGGTGGTTTGAGGGTAAGCCCAGCCTCCTGCATGCTTCTCGTGCGTGACGATATCCTCGTGGTATGGGTGATTCCGAGCGCGTGAAGGAATTGAATACCACCAAGTTGTCACAACTGGGTACTTCGGTCCTCTTCCTTTGGAATCTAGTATACAAAGTCCTTAAAGACGAGGACAAAGCGCCGCTTTTATCCACCCGCATTCAGGGAGAACCAGCAGTAAATTATGGGTCGAATCACTGGCACTTCAAGCCTACGTAAAAATGGTGGGTCAAGATGTCGGTGAAATTCAAGACTCGTATGACTTACTATAGCGCGGGCCGGCCTGGTCGAGAATAGGCTGGTGACATGAGAGTGGTACTAAGGCGTCCGATATCGTGAGAACCACACACTGCATCTCCAATGATAAATCGTGGAGAGCCGACCTTGGCGAGTTACCACTCACGCCGACGTTGTTACAAATGAACAAGATGGTAAGTACTAACGAGGCGTGTATGGATTTTATTTGATAGCTGAGGCTTCTACTTCCGATGTGCTGACTCTGCTTTTCCCGGTTGCCAGTCACAAAGCACCATCATTATTTCCAGAACCAACCCCTCAGATGATTTGAACAATACTTAGGTACGATTACGCCTAAGAAATACTCGATTTACCAGCGAGTTGTGCATGTGACCGTTGAACGTTCTGGTTCCTCTACATCTGAGATAGGGAAGTAGCCTCGTCGAGGTCAGTGGTTCTACCTAACCTCTTGTACCGTATGGACAGAAACGTCTCCAGGTTCTTCAACGTCGTCAACCGATCAGGGTTTCCTGGTGGACGGAGTGCAAGTGAACTCCGCAAGAGGTCAATAGCTTCATCAAGGTCATTTATCTTCCCCAGTCGAACGAAGCGATCGGAGAGAACAATTGCAAGGTTATTTAATGACCTTGATCGACCATGGTGTCCTGGCGGACAGAGTTCGAGTGCACTTCGGCTGTGCTCGATGGCCTCGTCGAGGTCACTTGTCTGTTTCAGTTGCGAATACCGAGCAGAGAGGCAGCCTGCGAGGGTATTCAGAAATATTGGCCGCACGGGTTGACCCAGTGGGCAGAATGCTAGTGCGCTCCGGGAGTGATTGATGGCCTCATCGAGGTCGCCAGTTCTGCCGATCTGATTGAACCGACGGGAGAGATAATTCGCGAGATTGTTCATAGTAGTAGACCGGTCCGGGTGCCCTGATGGACAGAGCGTCAGCGCGTCTCTGGAGTGTTCAATGGCCTCATTTAGGTCACTGATTTGCCCTAGTCTCGCATGTCGTCTGGAGAGATGAGAGGCGAGGTTGTTCAAAGTCCTCTGCCGAGTAGGGTGACCCGGAGAGCGCAGAGCCAGTGCGCTTCGGGAAAGCCCAACAGCCTCGTCAAGGTCACTAGTCTTCCCCAGTTTATCGTACCGAACAGAAAGGTGGTGTGCAAGGTTGTCCAACGCAACTGAACGGTGTGGGTGCCCTTGTGGACAGAGCATCAGCGCATCTCGGGAGAGGACGATTGCATCGTCGAGGTCATTGATTCCCCCAATTTGTTGATACCGCGTGGATAGATACAAAGCAAGGTTGTTCAATGATGAAAAACGACCAGGGTGTCCGGATTGGCACAGCACCAGTGCAGTTCGGGAGAAATCAATGGCCTTATCAAGGTCACCAATTCCACCGAACTGTTCATACCGCGTGGAGAAATGGGATGCGGCATTATGCAGAATTGCAGACCGAACAGGATGACACGATGGGCAGACTGCCAGCGCACTTTGAGAGAGATCAATGGCCTCGTTCAGGTCACTAATCTCACCCATCTTGTTGTAAGAAGCGACGAGATGAGTTGCGAGGTTGTTTAAGGTTACCGGACGATCCGTGTGTCCTATAGGGCGAAGCACAAGCGCGTCTCGGTCGAGGACGATGGCTTCATCGAGATCATCGGCGTTCCCAAACTGATCGTACCGATTAGCGAGGTGAAGCGCAAGGTTGCTCAGGGACATCGAACGATCAAAATGTCCTAACGGACGAAGCGATAATGCTTCTCGGTCAAGGGCGATAGCCTTGCCGAGGTCATCAATTCTACCTGAAGAGCCGTACCGATTGGAAAGATGGAAAGCGAGGTTACTCAGGGATGTAGACCGATCCGAATGCCCAGGTGGACGAAGCGCGAGTGCATCACCCTCGAGGACAATGGCTTCCTCAAGATCATCGTTTCCACCAAATTGTTTGTACCGGATCGTAAGATGTAGCGCGAGATTGCTCAAAGACGTCGACCTATCAGGGTGGCCTGGTGGGCAATGTGCTAATGCTTCTCGATCAAGGACAACAGCCTCGTTGAGTTCATCGGTTCTGCCAGTCAGGTAATACCAATTGATGAGATGATGTGCGAGGTTGTTCAATGAGATTGACCGATCTGGATGGTTGCGCGGACGGAGTGAAAGGGCCTCCTTCTCGAGGGTAACTGCTTCCTCGAGCTCGTCCACTCCCCCGAGCTGATTGTACCGAGTCGTGAGGTGAAGCGCAAGGTTGCTCAAGGTTGCTGACCGGTTTGGGTCGCCTGATGGGCGAAGGGCTAAGGCCTCCCGGTCGAGGTCAATGGCTTCATTGAGGTTGTCGATCACTCCGAGTTGCTTGTAGCGACGCCAAAGATGAGCTGCAAGCTGAGTCAAAGCAGCGGGCAACTTTGGATGGCTGGGACGGCAGAGATCGAGCGCCTCGCGATCAAGGGCGACTGCCTCATCGACATGGGCAATCTCACTTCCTTGTTGGAATTTGGTGATAAGCGATCTTGCCTTTGCAAGTAAGCGCTGAACTGGAATTCATGTCGCTGCATTAGTATTATCTTGTAGACGGAAATGGACAATACCTTTGGGGGCCATGGAACGCAGCCGAACTCTTGACTGGAGATGATGGTTTGAGGGTTAGCCCAGCCTCCTGCACGCTTCACGTGCGTTACGACATCCTCATGGTATGGGTAATCCCGAGTGCGTGGAAGGATTGAATGTAACTTTGATTATCACAAACAGGACTTTCTGTAGTTTCTCAACCGCTGTAAAGATTCTATACGAGAATAGTTAGTGTTAACATACTTGAATTCCCTCGCCATTTCCACCAACCTTGCGCACTTGGCTAAGGTGCAATGGACTCCCGATGTCGATAAAGGTCGTAACAGCGGAGTACGAACAAGATCCTTATCCAAGAAGACGACGCTTCGATTTGCGGTAGATTCGCTTGCATTGATAGTTTGAAAGACCGTTCCACAATGGATACTTTACAAGGATTGAAACAGAAACTTAGCCGCTCCGCGACCACTGGCACTGGATAACTTTTAGCCACTCGCTACTGCATGGTAGAGCTGCTTCAATCTGTATGGAAACGATGGGCTTTGTAAATCTTTTTGCAAAAATCGTGACTCGTTTGACTCACTTGACTGGCAGGTACTAACGGCGGATTGCAAGGAGAGCGAGAGTACGGGTGCTAGCAGGGTGGTGGCAAGATCATCGTCGTAGAGGCGTGAGAATGCTGTTCCTGTCACACTTCATCGGACGAGCAGGCCTTCTGCTTTCCATGTCAACATCCCTTGATTTGTCTAGAGCGGGGCTGTTTCAGTACTGATCAAATCTATCTTTGTGGTCTAAATCCACAACTGCTCCTGCAGGTCACTTTCGTGCCTCTGTCTTTCGGTCACTTCGTCCTCAGTCTCTGGAGTCCCATCCGAATCTCGCAAGGGCGCTGCAAGTGTTCTCATGGATAATTGGTACGCACTGGTATAATCAATCAGACTAATGAATCGGTCGATTGTTAGGCTCAAGGCTGCGGAACGACGTCAGTCAATGTCAACTGCCGCGGGAACCATGACTCCAGGTGCCTTCTCACGTCTCTTCGTTGAGCAGAAATGTGTTTTGGATCGTGGGCGGTGGGCGGTGGAATACGCGGAATGACTTCCAGTTCCAGGACGAAACTGAGCTTGATTTACAGCCTCGCTTGAATTCCTTCCGGTGATTGTGAAACGCGACTTGGCAGGTAAAAGGCGACGGAGGGGAAAGATTCAACTGTGTGTGGATGAAGATCTACGCCAGTATATCCGAGGATGCAACAAACATCACCTCGGGATTCGGAGGATTTGACCAACACTTACCGTGGTGTTTGCAAGGTGTAGATTCCTTTGGGGATGGCATAGTTACTGAATCCCTACACCAGTCCACTTGCTAGCAAGAGTAGTGGAGACCGATCGACGATGCCAAAATGATCTCCTTGTGTGCCTTACTATGCACTGCCCCCTATCGCATGATTATCCTACATTCAATCATCGCTATCTGGTTTGAAGCCCTACCATTAACTTGAGGTGCGAGATAGTTTCATGTTCGTATTCTTTTGGATCTGGGCTCTGAATTCTTCAAGGATCCCATGTGTAGGGGTAATGCTTGGCCCAATGCAACTAGTTCCATTCAACTCGCATGGCGAATCCAAATTGTACACTGCGTCTTTTCTCTCCGTCTTCCCCAAGCTTACCGCACCACAAGGCGGGATTACAGTGGACCGTGACCTTCAAATGGCACCTTGCATTTACCTCCGCTTCTCTGCTCATTCTTCTATCACCATGGGGTGCGCGGTGATCGCATGCGCTTATTCTCCATCCCACCACCGTTTCTCTTGAGGATGCGTTTGGTGTGTCGGGATGGTGCGAAGTTGAGATCTTCTTGTTTCAATAACCCTCTTCAACGGTCTACCCGCCAGAATGAGAATGGTGACCACGTTAGGATGTAATTTCTGCCGCGTACTTTACATGTCTGACCCTTTACAGTACATGCCACGTGATTACATCGCGAATTCACATGGCAGAACTAAAAGGAAGTGTACGGACGTAACATCATTCATCCTTGAAATCAAAATGTACATACAAAGTTCGTTGGTCAAATGGTATCTTCACTGACTTCGTTACCTTTTGCAGCACGGGTCTAAAATGACCTCAAACTTCCACTATCTGTTTGTGGAACACCGACATGATCTTGTTCCTCTCCGCATCATCGGAACTGGCACCGCCACATCATCTCAATGACTGAACGAAACCTCGCCAACTGCATCGCCGGTGCGAGATGGATCATTTCTTCTGGACTCAGCATTTCCGACCCACGGGGCCATGCCTGAACTTGAAAACGTTGTAGGAAGGTGCTAGAGGGCAGTTAGGTGCAAGACTCCCATTGATTAGGATGCAATTCAAGCCAACAATGCCATTCATAGCTGAATACGTCACCATCTTGCAATGTTCACCATCATGATTCTGCCAGCCACAGATCTCGCTGCGCACATTCGGCATCATCTCAGGGTAAAGGCGCCTTCTAAATTTGCAGTAATTGCAATTCTATATTTCATGATGGTGATGCGCTGAGCGGTCGCTAATATGTCTAGGTCAGGTCTTGAGCAGAGTGGAGCATCACGGTACGTTGTGGCAGGACAGAAAAAAAACCTAGTGTCTCGCACTGCCTTCATTACTACCAGGTATAAAAACGAACTCGCCATCGGATCAGAGAACCTGTACTGTGCATTGTTGTTTCTCCCGATAACTTGGAGCTCGCGTTCAAGCTTTGCTCCATTGATCTGCATGCTGCTAATATAGTACAATTTGGCGAGATGCTCTAAAGCATGCTTCAAGTGCTTGTAGCCTGCATGGATCCAGGTCATTAGTAATTGACTAGCCAGGATAATTACTGAATTGACTACACCAACGATACACCACTAGTAGATTAGTATCCCCTGTGACAGGATTATCGATGTTGAGAACGAACTCGGTACTTACCTATCGAGGCAGCACCGAATACCAACAAAGTAAAAGGAGGGAAGGACAGCAGGACCTGACAGTGCTGCAATACTATGTACATTCGTCGTAGCAACACTACCTTCTCCGCACGCTACTACTCGCTCGACCAATTTCCAGAGCTTTCCTCTGTCCGCACCCCTACGTCCTCCAATCCGTCCCACTCCTGCAAACCATTTGCGAATAAGATGGTGCTCTCAACAGAACTATCCACCAACTCTGACCCCAGGCCAAACCCTGTATCAAGGTCAATGCCATGATCACCTTCGCAAAGGTGGTGCGCATAAAGCGCCCGTAAACTCAAGATGAATCTAGGGACGAGTGTAACGGGAGGTATTCCTTGCAGCAAACCAGCAAACATGTGCCATCTTCCCGCCGGAATGCTCTGCGTGTTAAACAGCACGCTGACCAGTGCATATACCAGAACACTATTCATATGTAAGTAGCACGGAAAAAGAGACGAAAAAAAGGGTATTGACGTACACAAGAAAGTAGACTAGACCTTCTCTTACGAGATGTACCATGTAGCGGTTGAGCCGAAACCGTTTTGTCGCCTTGTACATTCGGAATGATTCCCTTCCAAACTGGATAGCTGCGAGGAGACACATCAGTGCGCCGAGAGCAGTTTGGATGGCGTCCAGCACTTCAATCCAAACGGAGGAAACTGCTTTGAATGTGCAAACCGAAAACCCTAGCACGTGAGCGGTACCAGCTATATATTTGGGCCGGTGAGAATCCATTGTTATACATCGTGCAGGAAACACAGCTGTTCCAGCTCACCAAAGGTGTTGTAGTTAAAGTGAGCACTTAGAACGGCATAGTATACGAGAAACGCGATCACTTTCGTGATGTAGAGAGTGAGGAGAGTGCCGAGGACCATTTTTGATTGGCTGTATAATGCCCATACTCGGAGGATCATTACCACTGGCAACGAATGTAATTCATCTCATTTAAAATGAAAGAGAAATCTCACAGTCTGCAGCACACATAAAAGTCCAACAGCTCCATCTTCCGAATAGGCTAAGTATGCTGCCTGGGACGCGAACATGGTCAGCGTAAATGTTAGAAACATCAGATTTATACTCTTACATCTATTCAAACGTGATGAGCAGCTTCGAAACGTTGATCAACACCGAGATGGAGCAACAAACATACATCTACGGTGATCGCAGTTCGTCAGTATTTCCACACTCATCATGGGAAAGCACTACCTTTGCGGGTCCAGGGAGGAAAGAGCTCCCGACTTTGATTGGCTGGGATTAGATAGACGCCCTTCGCATCATAAGTCATAAACTCACAAATCGCATCAGATCTAATGCTCTGGTGAAGGATTAACCAGTCCGTTTGAGAAAGCGCACGTACATGGCACCACACAATCCAAAGTAGCGAGCCTGGAAAACGTTCGAGTTTCACTTTTGATTGACACCATGAACGCGCACCACGACGAAAAATGTAGACACCCATGACCATGGTTTGTTCTGCGACCCTATCAGGATGTATCGTGGACCGAAGAATGAATGTACTCACCCAAACGTATTCAATCTGAAAACCCTTGTCAGTCAGTGAACCATGAGTGTGAATCGGATGTGCACCTCGTCTGAGAACGTCAGGACTAATGATGGTTGAGATTCAGGCCTGGAAAGAAGTCTGAAATGCATACTATAATCGTATCCCACAGCAGTGAGCATCAGAACTAGTAAGAACGTAAGGTTAACCGACAGTGCATGACGATGGGCATACGAGTCTTGTAGTCATCCAGCTGAATATTTGTGAGGGTCGCTTGCGGTGGGGTCATGATGGTCGTATTTCGCGGGCAAACAGATGCTCAAGAGGGCGTGGGCAATTGAAGCCAGTGACGCTAGTAAAATCAAATTGACAGGCATCATATCTGCAGTGCTGTGAGTATACGTCATGTCACAAGAATTACAACGTTTGCTAGTAGGCACATGCTCCACGCCTGCTAACGAATCAAAAGTATTGGCAGCTTCTCACACTAGCGGATGATTAGTGACGAACGCTTACTAGTAATCGGACTGCAGGTCTATTTCTAGCACCATCTGAGCCAAACTGCGCCAATTCCCTTTCTATACCTTATTGGTCTGTGTTCCTGATGCTAGGGTGTCCGTAAGTGGGACGAAGTTGATGGCAGGTGTTTACTTCCCTTAGTGCACCACGCGCCTTGCAAAATTGTAGATATGACTCGCCGGAACTGCTGTGCGTCGGCGGCTTCAAATTGGATGCCCCAGGAATGACCACCAGTTCTTTGTGGCAGTTTGAGAGAAGGTGGCAGGGCAGAGCAAAGCTACGGAATCATTTATCAAGTGATGAACACTCCGGTACGGAATCTGACAAGGCCGATCGACTGGTCACCACCCGTGAGAAGTAAGGCCGTTCATTTACGATGGTGACGCCAAGTCGACTTGCCCAAACGAATCCGCAGCGTCAGGGCAAGCATTGTGGTTGTCTCTATTGGCAAAGGAGTGGTAGCAATGGTGCGCACACATTGGAGTTGTGCTCACGCCGCCACGCGTGGCAATACTATCGCGTCCTTTGGGGGTTTCCAATTCGCTTTCCCACCACTCGCGCACATACTGGAATACGTGGTCTGGCAATAGATGCTTTCGTTCGAGATCAAGATATAGTTGCGTCGGTTCGGAACTGCAAAGGAGACGTTGCTATATTCCAATTATTGATTTTTGTCGGTGCACCTCAGATGTTGGGAGACGATTCGCCAGGGTATACACAAATGGGAACCTAAAGAAGATCATCATCAATAGTACTATGGCCATCGAAAGAACCAACGTACTTTTGCTACTGGCGTCGCAGACACTGTCATGTTGAGTGGACTAGACACGCCATGACCGGAGGACACCTTCGCCTCGCGTTGTCTAGTAGTGCATCATTAAGCAAGGAAACGCGGGGATTCCTGTCAGCCGCATTGGCGACACGTTAAAAAGGCCAAGCGAGATAACTGCAGGTTACGTTCTCTGCGGGTTACAAGGAAAAATGGAGACAGGCTCGTGGCAAACTATGTACCACCTTCTGAGACGAAGGACCATCAAAAGCGTCCTGATTTGAACTACTATGAGACAATCTTCACCAAGGTCGTATGGTTGAGGGCTGGCGACGTTGGCTGGTGTCATGGAATGCAAACGAGTAGCACACATTGAAGAGCCGCAGATTCCATCAGGATAGAATCTGGTAAAGTCACAAGGTGGTGGGGAGAGTTGACGATTCTACTGGTTGATTGCTGAGCACGACATGGGATGACGGTGTACGCGGCTCATTTTGTCTAGTACTGAGACATGTCGGTTTCAAAATCCTTCGATGTGGTGGCAGTGCCCACTGGGTTCGTTGTTCCTACTAATATGCCGTCTGATAACATCCAGGATTTCCGTCGTGTGTTACGCGCCTCAAAGCGCATACTTGTTGTCAGCGGCGCAGGCTTGTCAGCTGCCTCAGGAATCCCAACTTTCAGAGGAAATGGTGGCATGTGGCGCAAGTACGACGCAATATCACTCGCAACTCCTGAAGCATTCGCCGAGAACCAATCCCGTGTATGGCAATTCTACCACTATCGGCGCGAGGTGTCAGTCAAATGTTACCTTGCCTCTTCTTCAGGCTCTTAAAACACTCCCAGGGTGCTCAAGGCGGACCCAAACCCTGCCCACTACGTCCTCGCTCGTTTGGCCTTTCCGAAAGTTCGCCAGAGCGTCGCTCCAGATTCTCAATTTACCCATGTCACCCAAAATGTGGACGGGCTTCTAACACGAGCACTGAAAGAAGTAGAAACCTCTTACGGAACGTCCGAATCACCTTCGGAACTCATTGAGATGCATGGGCGACTTTTCGATGTCATATGCACCGCGCACGACTGCTCCTTTCATGAAACGAATTACCAGTCTCCCATCTGTCCTGCGCTTGCAGGAACTGAGCGAATCGTCGAGGACGGTGTTACCGATCCCGTAGTGAATCGCGCTGACCTGCCTCACTGCCCCCTCTGTGGCCAGCTATGTCGTCCAGGCGTTGTATGGTTTGGAGAGGTACCCCATCGTATGGATGACATCTTCAATCTCGCAGATACGGCTGATCTGTGCATTGTTGTTGGGACATCGGCTACGGTATGTATGCACTCCCTATCCTGCCTTAAATAACATTCATCCATTGATCCGGGTTAGGTCCAGCCGGCTGCCAGCCTGGGAGAACAAGTGAAGGATAATGGGGGTCAGGTCGCGGTGTTCAATATCGAGGCAGGTGATGATGCAGAAGATGCTGATTTCATCTTTCTGGGGCCCTGTGAAGAAACACTGGGGCGGGTTTTCAACGTATGAATCTACGTCTGTGCAGCCACTCCGAACCTGCATCTTGTAAGTTTCGAGTAATGCAAATAATAAAGTGTATAACATCTCTGTTGGGCTCGAAACCTGTACCGGGTGCTTCTCAATATTCGCCTCGAGCTAAATTCCACTCGCGTACAAAGGGACCTTGGATGTGACTCGTAGAACGAAACAAAGGACTCCTATGCATTACACATTTCAAAGGATACACTCGGTGTCCGTCACAAGGAGAGTGTGGAGGCATGGGTGCACGGTGCACGGAGATGGTGCGCCATATCGGGTGCTTGCATCGAGGAGCTTTGGACGCATCTACGATTGCGAAAAGATGAGTATAACATCTCAACTCTTGAGAACCAATATACGTTACCTGAGCCTGAGCATTGCCTCTCCGAGGTACTGGCGACAAAATATATTTCTTCATACGAGGCCGCCGCTACACAATCACCAGAAAGCGAGAAGCAAACACACTGAACATGCCAATGTTCCTTGTCGCAAAGACTGTCCAATGGGGTCGCCAGTAGATGTATTCCGGAAAAGAACGGTTTCATCGTAAGATGCACTTGCAAGGATCAATCCGTCTTGGGAACTGAGAGACACAACTTGTATGATTTGTCCAAGGATGTCCGATGCGTTCTCCTGCCGTGTTGCCATTCCAACAGTGAATCTCTTTGTCAGATGCGTAGGAGAACGTACAGCTTGTGACCATCGCGTGACCATGGCAGCACTCTCCAACCTCGAGCAAGTTGGCTAATCATGTCAATTGGGTGAAGAACGAGTGTGTCACTGGGTGTCCCAAAAGCGGGGTTGTTTCTGCCACGTGAAGACGACATAACGGTCGCACTCGATGGTTTGTTTGAGCTTCCATCCTTCCATGGTCATTCCACTCTTGGACGCATTGACGAGATTCAACATCCCAAGCTTTGATGCCCCGCGAGTCAGCGCCGCTCAGGACCGACCTACCGCCTCGCCGAGACCACGACCACATTGACAATGCCCCACTTCGCATAGTGCCACATCAACGACGCCCCTTCTCGCTCTCTGTCTTCCAAATTCCAGATGCTTGCATATCCATTTCCACCATTCGTATTAAGTCTTTGTTCGTCAGGGAGATACGCGAGCACACTCGAGACAGATTTCGTCTCGATTATTGGATGTGGCCCACAGCTCTCCTTGTCGATCTGTCCTGGAGTGATGCCTGACATGATGGTGGAGTCGGAGCGCGTCCCGTCGGTATAACTCTGAGGTGCGTGGTGGTACAACTAAGGAAGAAGATTACTGAATGCGTTTTTCCCATTTGGCACAGGTTACACGGCAGTGTCATGCAAGCGCTCATTGACACACGAGGTGCTCATTCTCCGCGTTGGAGGATAAAATGCGTACGAACCGTTGCACCAAGATCTGCCTCAATCGGTGACCGTTCAGTGCCTGCATACTGCGTCCAAAACTTTGTCACTGAGCACACCATAGCGTATTCTCTCAGTCTACTTAGTACTGCCGAGGCGCGTGCGAGCGCTGGATCCTCCGTGAGTGAATAATAAAGCAGATCTATCGCTCAACATTCTATCTGGTATGCCCCAAACTAGGTGATCATCTCAAACATCCACAGCAAAACCGAGCAGCACGTACGCTCCCATGCATCCCACACTCAGTGGGACTCTGGCAGAGTCTTGCGAACAACACTGTTTGTTTCATGCCGTACGCAATGCTAGTATTCGTTTAAACAACACTTGATAGGTTCTGAGCAGATAAAACCACAGGTCAGCAACGATGTTATGGGGTTGATCAGTAATAGAAAACAAGCCTCCATCAGAAATCATCATCGCCCAGGCACATGTACTATCCCAGGGTGTCTCTGTCGAACGGGAAGTAATCTTCGAGTGGCCGGTCATACCCCGACAACATTAAGGAAGGCTTCCGCAATGGGCAGCTCTGGGATAAGGCGCATAGTACTCCGGAAAGAGATTGAAGATCTACTATGTCAACTGAATTACTTCCGGTTGGTCCGAAACGCGGACTCGGCGGGCGAGGGTAGGAAGGTGGGATGCACGCTACCAGATGCTCGGGTCAAGTGCGCGCGAACCACAAACGATACCGAGCGTGTCCGCGGATGCAGCGCAAATCTTCGGACCCGCTGACAGCCGCTGTTTTCAGCTTCATCACTGCCGGGAAAATATCGCCCTCGAGGCACGCTGACGCGAGGCTTGGCAATAGGTTCCGAAGTATCGGAAGTAGACTCCCCGGTATGCCGGTTATCGCTATTACCGGTAAAACGACGAGTGTCGTCCCTGCTAGTGGAGTGGTTTGGATGACTTTCTTCGTCGCCTTTGACAATACTACTAGTCTCATCTTCCAATGTTGACATGCTCTATGTAGCTTTTCTTCTCTGGAAGAGACCTGATATACATCTAGATGCAGGAGCCTCGCATGGCTGAAGTTGACGGAGATCACAACATGCTGCTGATCTCAGTGGCATAAAAGGATCCGTTAACGCAAAACGCTTGACAGGTTGGGCGACGACAGGGCTCCCTATACGCTCTGACAGGTTTCGTCAAGATTCAAAGGCAGAGTTGATGTCTTTCCTGGGCAATCGCGAATCATCGGTGAAATCACCGTCCAGGGTGAGATTCTCCTGGTTGCTATGCTTCCAAGTTTGACAGACCCAACGGTCATGTTCCCGCAACACACGGAATCTAGGTTTTCGTGGTACACTACCGTCACTGCGTACACGTGCAAGCATAGGGTCGTCATTGGTGTCAAAAAAGTCTTTGTTTATGCCTCGAATCTGCCCACCGGCTGTAACGTATATGCACCCCCTTGCTTGGTCAGTGTAGGTGTACAAATGCGCCCGCCGCTTTTTTGAGTTCTTTTTTATCACTTTGGTTCAACTAAAAATGGTTCAGATACTTACCTCACTGCACCGTCGGTTCTACGGGCTAACTATCAAGGGTATCGCCACTTTCTGCACAGTAAACCGTCACCCGAAGGCCTCCCAGACATATATGCATCCCTGTATCACACGGACGTGATGCGCTCAGCGGTCGCAACCGGCCTTCAGGTTCAATCCGTGACCGGGAAAGAAAATAGTGAACCATCCATCATATGCAGTGACGTAACCGGTGAAATTTTGAACAAGAGCCTCGCCCACAGGTATATATCCAAGGGGGGATAGCACGACATCCCGGGGTCATTAGATGTAAGACGCACTTCACACATTGTCTTTTTTTTACAAACTTGAAAGTCCGAGTTCATGACGCTTTTGCTTCATTAGTGCGTACGCTGATAGGATCCACGCGGCGCGGACATGATGAGGTGTGTGGTGTACTCCACTCACCAATTCTTTCGGATGTCCCCCGAACCGTCCCCGATGCTACTTTCCGTCATTCTTTGTCCTGCGTAACATCCTGTGTTCATTGTACTGGAATCTTCAAGGTTTCCGTGTGGAATACAATGTCCCCACGACGGTCAGCACGATGAACAAATACACCGCAACCCGAATGCACACATAGCGTCCATGATCGGCAAGAGACCTTGTTATCTCGACTCCACCGTCCTATGAAGGACATCCGATAACGCAGGTCACATGGGGAACGCAAAAGGACCTCACAGTACCATTTTCCTTCCACTTCTTTTTTTATACAAGGTTTAACAAGCGCGATCAAGGTTCGCATACGCACGAGGTCCGTCGGTGGTTGTGGAGAACAACTGGGATCATGGGGTTGCTGCCCCATGACTTCTTTGTGTGTGGCCTCTACCTCCGCGTCCTTTCTTTTCGTTGTTCTATCCATCCCCTCTGCATCCTGTGCATGCAAGTTTGGCGTTGTTTTTCCATTCGGGGGAGAGGGGCACTCCCTGGATCGTTGGGAGACAACGCACTTGGGCGTCAGATTCTACGCCGCTCGCGCGACCCCTTGCAGCAGCCATAGCCTCGAACGACGCCCGCCCAGCATCTGATCTCACTTGGGCTGACGGGCGGCGATAACAACGTCAGTTGAGTGTGTATGTAAACTTCTCGTTCCTCATTTCTCGATTTTTTTTCCCGCTCCATCGCCACGCGAGTTTCAAGCTCATGTAACGCGGAATGACCCGCCACGTATACCTACATGCGCCCGTCGACGGATCTCGTGGTCGCTGTCACACAAGTCGTGTATGACCGGTTTGACCGCGCCCTGGACTTCTTCAAAACCTTGTTCGCACGTGCGCCCATGGGATGGACCTGGTTAACTGAATAATAATAAAAATATATAATATCTTTTACTCCACGTCTTCCTTGAAGCTCGGCCGGAACGTGTTTGCCCTTGCCAACGTCCATCTCATATTCGATCCGTGAGGGTAGGCACGCTTCCCCACTCCGGCACAACACGTCGGCAGGCCGCCGAAAGACCGCTCCCACATCGTGACGTTGTGACGTGTGACCGCCGTTTTGCGGGGCAAGAGCGGACATTCCAGGAAATGTGACCCTATCGTTTGGAGAATGTAGTCTAAAAACAGTCGTCTTCCTACACCGCTTCGCCCTACTTACATCCTCATCGTACTCGTCAACAACAACCACGTGTGTGGCGTGCGTAATGAAAGGAAGGAAAGAAGGGAGAGAGGGGAAAAGAAAGAAGGCCTCTACAATAAGTACTATATAGGTATAACTATATACAACCAAAAATAAACCAAAAAAATAACGAGGTATCCACAACCAGATCGGTGTCGTTTTTTTGGGAAATCGAAAGGAACGAAGCGTGATCGTGTCAGAGATGCGCTCCTAGTGTTGATGTGCGAGGGTGGTGGTACAGTTACAGTTGGGCAGGTTCCATGGACGGAGAGAAAGAAAAATATAAAAATACAACCTGTTTAACATGACCAAATGGGCGGTGATCCCGAACGAAGAGGATCACAATGCCGAGGAAACGCACAGCGTCCGGGAAAATGCGGGACGGTGCGGCGCGGGACGATGGGATGATGCGAGGGTGAGATGATGGAATCCGTATCAGAACGCGGACAACGTGGACAAGAATACGGACATGGGTAAGTCGGTACCCACGCCAGGCACTGGTCTACTCGGGCTGTCAAACGAAAATGTGTCTTTGGAAAACGCGGCGAAATCGGATTGTGCGAATAGAGAGTCTGCGAGGGGCGGGTTCTCATGGTCGAACATGGGTAAAGTTGGTGGATAGTGTGTGCCGCAAGATTGACTTCCGTCTAGTACGGGGGAGAATGGATTTAGTGCGAACGGATCCTCCTGGTCAAGAGCACACTCGTAAATGGGCGAGGGTGATAATAGCTGTGGTGTCGCTGGTGTACTGGAGAACGGGGATGAGGCAGGGGACCAATCGCTGTGATAAGAAGTATCGATGTATAACGAAGGGGTCTGAACTCGGCCACTCGCGACAGGATAGCTCTCCAGTTCGGTACTCGTTGGGAGTATTGAATCCCCGAATGCAGCCTCGAACGCAAATGGGTCGAGATCCTGGACACAACTATAAGCGCGATGGATGCATAGGAGAAACAACACTTACGAATGAAGGCTGAGACCTTGAAGGGAATGAGTATCCGGGGGATGACACGAACGAGTTTAAACTTGAAAGATCGGGGCAGCTCTGCGAAGAGGTCAGAGGCACTGGGGCCTTTGGCCTCTCGATAGATCTTGTAGAGGGCTGGCTGCTAGCTGAGCGTACACAATGGAAAGGAGAGGAGCTTGTCTGGGACTGGGCATCGTCGATGGGTGCCGAGGACGATCTATGATAAGTACCAGCAGTGATAGGCGTCTCGAACCTGGTCACGATCTCTGGCACATGCGTGCGATCAAACTCCTGGATGGCGGCGTCGAGCTCTGCACCCTTTTTGCCTTCGACGAGGAGCTGCGCGATCTTGGCACAGCGCTTCATATCCTTGGGCTCTACCTCCCGTACCTTCCGTTTCTCCGCACCCCTCTTGGCCTTGGCATGGGAGGGTCGGAAGGCGTACTGCGGCCACTTCTTCCTGTGCTCCTCGAGTGCTTTCTTGGCCTTTGCGTGCCACTTCTGACGCTCGTCGTGGGGCATGTTCTGCCACGTGAGACCGATAATCTTGGACAACGTACTATGGTTGGTTTCGACCTCGGTGGAGACATGCTGGCTCTTGATGAACGATGATCGGAATAAGATGAAGGCGTTGGGTGGGCGGGGAATGTGGTCTTCTCCACGTTTTTTACTATGTGGTGAGCGGCGCGCGGAACACTCGGAACCGGAGGATGGGAATAAGATGGGTTCGAAGCTCGCCTCGTTACCGGAGGGAGGTTTGTTGAAAGTCCCAGGAGTCACGTTAGGGGCAAAAGCAATGCTCTGAGGAGAAGCAGTTCCAACTTGAACAGTCCAAGTTAGGTGGGCGGCTATGAAACATGAGTCATATCGTCAATACCCACGGGCGGGGAGCGGTGAGGAGTAAAACATGGATACGGACCATTAACATTATCAGAAATAGGCTGCCGTAGTCTTTCAGCGGGCATGGTTGATCAGAGGTATCACAGCGGGGCGGGCACAAGGAACGAATCGGCGGGAGAAACACGAGGCGAGGGATTGGACCAGATGGATTTATAGGGAATGACACACGTACACGGTAATTTCAGGGTCCTGATAAGATGTAAGGCGTCTATCGAAAGACGGCATGCGTAGCCAATAGAAGCGTCATAACCCGCAGTTGGACAAGGCTTCCATACCCAGGCTAGATCGCGACAACTCGTTAGCTCCGGCGCGTGTGGCCGGCTGGCATCATGGCCCGATAATCATGTACATCACTCGAAACCTACCCTTGCAGAGGATTTGGTAAGTCTGATCCGGATATACAAGGTCACATGACCTTCATTTTTACCTCCGCACCGGAGATTTCCTCGCTTGTCGGTTGACGTCCACTGCCTCGTGTCCCCTCCTCACTGAAAATTTTCTCGTTTCTAGCTTTATTACTCGCTTTAGCCGTGGAATGTACCTCTGTGGTTAGTCTCGGTGGCTAGGAAACATATTCGCAGGTTATCTCACCACCTTCCCAGTCGCTGTCGCTGTTCCTGAAGAGGGCGTATTTCGGGACTTCAACCTTGTAATGCGTCGCTAATGACACATTACCATTCTTGGGCCGCATTATCCTCTCCTGCGCCACATCATGCTACCGGCGGGCACTGTCGGCCCTTCCAATACCAAGTGTCCTTGATCAAGCTTTGACTTTGCCCAAACCTTCAACCCGTGGTGCGTCCTGCGCCACCTTTTGAGTCGTTAAACCTTGGTAGACTAACGAACTGCATTGGTGTGGGTACCTGATGGGTACGGTGATTCTTGACACCGCTTGTCTGACATACCTTGCTGCTCAATCAACTCGGTTGCGAACAGCAACTGCTGTCGCCAACGGTCAGGTGCAACGTTGTTTTTTTTTCTTGCTATAAGCCCGCCACAGCATCACGGGTAAGTGATGAATACGCTCATGGGACGATCCCTCCGCAGGCAGCCCAAAAAAGCTAGTGGGGGATGATCAGAAATTCAGTAAGGTTGTGCTAACAAAGTGGGTCCATTGACACCGTGCGGTCCAGGCGATCAAAGTCGCCAACATTGTCGGTTTCACTTCAGGATGTTTGACAGAATCAACGCCTGCGTACTCGGTGTTCCGTGCTCGTCCTCACCGTATGTTTCAGAGTTTGGCACTGTCGATTCAACGCATCTCGGCTCGGTCGCAAGACCGCCTGGCGGTAGGTATGCAAGAAAGTAAGGGTTTCGTTCTGATTTTCATTTCCGGCCGACTGGATTTTGGATCGATGGACTAGATTTCTTCAAAACTTAATTTCACTGAATTTGGACAAGGTAACACCTTTGACCATACGAATAACTCTGCGTCGTGTCCAATACGCCGCGACCACGTGTCCACTGACTTTACTTAGAGTCAGATCCCGACGGAACGGCACTCTGCTCCCAAAATTGGCATGTTCCTGTAAACAGACTTGTCTTGCATTCAGACGTCCCCGTAGCAAAACGTATACCTGGCATCCGACCGACCGTAAACTGAGGCATATCTCTACCATGAAACATATGCGGATGCTGCCTCGTGGTCCCGTCAAACATTCATGGTTGATTGATGCTCCCATCAACCAACTGGCAACGAACATTCTTGCCGATTCTAGCATGGACGGTTAAAGGTAAAAAAAGCTGTGATATGATTGCATCAATGCGTGGGAAACATGTCAAGGGCACAATCCCGCAGCTCAAGGTGAGTGCCTCGATCGTGGAATGCATATATCGCAAGGTGAGTGAGAATCGCGTGTTCCCGAATGGATGCTTCAGTGGACACTCGTCCTTCCAACTATCCCATGGTAAGCTAACGGAACGATTGCGTCTGAGATAAGTACAGCGGTCATGGAGATGTCGGACCGCATGCCTTATCAGATGAGAATGTGACGTTATCCAATCAGTTCAAACGAGATATATCAAACTCGCTTGCAACGCATCGACCAGGCCGACTTTGGTCCGACGGGAACAATTATCTTGATGCGATACTGCTGGGCTACCCTAGCATTCACGACTGCGATAACCATACTCTGCATGTTTTCTTTCTAGCGGCACGTAGTGCCATTGTGCATCAACTGCATCAGGGGCCAAGTCGGCGATTTCTTCTTGCGAACTCCACTTGCCGGCATAGATCAAACCATACTGCTTCTGGTTATCGACACCACGATCTGATGAGATCCTAGACGACCACATATGCTAGCGAGCCCATTCAAAGTTCATTAGGCTCTCAAAGGGCGGGGTACGGAAGGTTTAGTAACCATATACGGTTGTCCGCTGGGTCATGCCTAGGTGGCGAACGTCATGCTAGCGGAAGCTGATCAACGCCGATGCCCATTCGCGGTGCGAAGGCGTAACATTGTATCCCACTGACCACATTCAACGTCCGTGTTTCTGTGTATGAATGTGTGACGATGCATTTGCGCTCGTTCAGGCCTGTATCGCGTTCTCATTGGGCGTACCCCGTTCTCAAGATCAGGTGTGGGAGGCGGCCCTCGATGGTCTCCGGAGCACGCATCAACGTGTTTAGCACATCTCAACACTTGATTTGGAGGTGGCACCCCGGAGGCATGGTGCACCGATGGTCGAGCACAGCGTCGCGGGTATCGATAGTCACGTACACATACAGGGCGATATCGACGATATAAGCTCCTCAGATCGGGGCCATGTAGAGTCTATCTGAAAACGTCAGATTATGGCCACTACAGGCTGCGGAGATGGGGCGTCCTCGGCCACGTCCACTCACCGATGTGTTCGCGGCATCACCACGTATGGGATCGTGCGGTGGCCATGTGTTGATTCATATAGGCTTGGGTGAGCGTAAATCGTGACGGGCAAAGGTCGGTGCCGACCTTGACCTATTGTGACCGATGGTGGTAGTTAATCAGAGAGGCTACTTATGCGACGGGTGTCGTCATGATTGACTAGTGTTGAGCATACCAGGGTTTGCATCAAATTATGCGATTTCGGGGAGCAGAGCCATGACCTAGAGGATGTACAGTGCGAACCTAATTGTGAGACTGTACTGAGACAGAATGAGACAGAGTGAAACAAGGGAAGAAGAGACGACAACCTTGTGACGAACGAGGCGAACAAGGAACATGGCACTTGCCAGCGCGCCAAGGCACGAGCCCGACGGATTCCCGCGAGAACTGTGGAACTTCTGGGAACCTAGGTCCAGACATCCTCACGCTCAGTCAGTTAGAGTCCTGACAGTGTGAAGGTTGTATGTCTCCAGGGGACGATGATTGCTCCTGGTAGGTTGTTTCTTCCTTGCTCCCGTGGAAACAAAGCGTTCGCGGTACAGTACATTGCAAGCGTGTGGGAAACAAATTTTCTAGGTGAGTAAAAAGTCATGAGTAAAATCGGACTCGGATTCTCGGTAGATGTCCGACACAGGCGCTAAATGGGTCAAATGAGAAATGTAGCAGCAAATTGAAATGGAGAGGAGCGACACTCTGTCGCATCCATTTCACGGCAATCCGAGTCAGTAATTCAGACGTAGCAATGATGAAGGCAATGCAAGATTCGATATCGTATACCCTCCGGCCGATGGGAAGCTGATTATTTTGCCACTCATGATCCGACATCACCTGGTGCTACCGTGGGTGCGTTATGCGAGACATGTGCTGGGATCCGGTGTACAGTGGTGGAAATTACTGTTGACGCAAGTATAGGTTGTAGTAGATTTCTGCTTTTTACATCATACAAATGATCCTCACTTGGGTGTCTTTAGTCAGCGCTCGACTCTTTCGCCTTGATGAGCCGAAAGCCCTTGATATCACATCTCTGGGTTGCGAGGCGCGTGCCTCCGTTCTGCTAAATCCCAATCGCGGTGTGTACGCCCTCAACATCTGATGTTTTGTTATACGTACAGAAATAGGTGTTTCTTCTGGCGTCAAGCCATAGATGCTGTTCAGATCACGTTCAACGTTGATTGGTATTTCAATTCAACATACTCTATGTCGTTTTCTATTTGTGCCATCAAGGGATCACATTATTTCGGGTAGTGTTCCGGGATTTGCACTCACGGACGTGATGGCTAACACCGGATCCCCTTTCACGCTCTCCCGGATTCTGCTTGGGCTTGGTAGGGCCTTGTTGGTTAATCCGCAGGGCAGGAGAAGAAATGAGTTCGGATCAGAGCACACACAGCGTCTCCTACTGCGGATACGATCGCGTTAACAGATGCCGGACAGGGCGAGGACGAAGTGCAGGAAACGATACAAAGACGGAAAAGAGGATATGGAAAAGTGGTGCTGCTTGGCGAATGCGATTGGCTGCGTCAGACTGTGATATCGCTGTTGTTTCATGATGTTACTCAAGTAAAACGTGAATACTGCTCACTGAGTGCGTTCTCTAGGGTCCTCGCTCGTTCGTTTACATAATGAATGCTAGATGTAAGATTTGCATACACAGTTCACAATGAAGACCTTGGACTTATGGTGGAAGCCCGCCTGTAAATTAGATTCCGAGGATTAGAATAAATAATGTCAAAGTGTCGGTGTCTGAGGCAGACACACTCGAGGGGCACGTTGAAACTGGAAAGTAGTCATGCGTTCAGTGTAAAGGTGAGTACCATGTCTAATGCATACGCACCGATCGAATTGACAAGCCTAAGCGAGCCATCAAGGCAAGCATGAAACGGTAGGTGACACTGAGAGTGACACAGTCGCTGAACTCTTTCAGGGGTCAGTAAAGCATCGAAGCGGTTCTCGTCTCTGATCACCTGTCACCATGACACGTTGATTCACTGGTCTGTGCGACAAGCCGGCCGTAAATCGGACTCCGATCCATTCGGTGTCTTGTAGACGTTTGTTCATTTCCGCTACCTGCCAGAGTGGTATCAGCGCGCGCGGTGCCGGAGAAGTGGCGGGAGAGTAAATATCGTTGCCGCTTACCTATCGGGCTGGACCTGGCCAAGATGAACGTTTCAATCGCAGCTTGATACGACCCATTATGGGTCTATGCCAGCGCCACCCATCACTGCGGCCATCTCATCTCATCCCTTGTCGTTGTCTGTTCGTTCGCCGACTTCTTGAGAACCTGTTGCACAAAGTCACCAACGTACGAACTGGGAGCTTGCTCGGCGCTAAGTTTCAAAGTGAACGCTTGTCAGTCATGCCACACAGCAAAACTGCTCATATCACATACATCAACACTGGAAATGCTCGAGATGCAAAAATAGGTGAAGACACCCAAATTTGAGAATGGTCGAGTTTGCTTTCTATATCCAGTGTTGACCGGCGGCGTCTCAATGCCGAAGATAATTACGATTCTCCACGGCTGCGGTATGTGGAGATTTATAACAACATATCAGTAGTGCCTGTACCTCATGATTGGAACATCTAGGCAAGTCGATCAGACACAGTCTTTGCAAAAGCTCGGGGTCAAACACACCAATCAGCGTCTATTTGTTGCCCGGGAAATCACTGGGCAAGCTGTGTAGCTGTATTATGGATCACCGTCGCTTTAGCGGCTTGATGGAATGAGACGCGTCATGATGAGACATCAGTGCGTGTACGACAGACACCATTGAAGGATACGGTTACAAAAGAGTGACCGGTTTCCAATCCGAAATTTGGTACCATCATTTTTTATGCGCATTGAGCACCGGTAGGCGGTAGAAGCTGAGTCACTTCTTCAATACCCACTCCCAGGACCCAGCGTGCGATGAGATGACATGGAAATTTGACCATGGCCAAGACCAAGCTGTGTTTCCTTTCCTCATCAACAATGAACACCATCTGCCTTCATCGTGAACTCGGCAACCTAGGTATCTTCACAATTTGTACTCCAATAAGGGGAACGTCGTGGTCGCGGTGGTTCGTTGACCAATATCAAGGAAGCTCCGAAGCATGGAGTCTGCTTCATAATTAGTAGAATAAAGCATTCAAGTTGAGATGGGCTCAGCTACGTTGATTTTGATTTGTCCTGTTGGTTGAGTCTTGATGACAGTCTCTCACGAACTACCCAAGCATACCAGCCAGTTGTCTGAGAGCAACCTTTATGCACCGCTGCAGGACCATAATCAATGGCAAGCTTCATGGGAGTGACCTCGAGCGCCAGTTCCAGAAGTGATAAGGGCGTAGTGAAGACCCTGGCGACACAGACAGCACCTTTGATTTGTACACGGTGGCGGGGTAAGGATTGTTGTGGCGCACTAGGCACAACTCGCACGTCACGTGAAGCTGTAGTGTGGGGGAGTCCTCCACTGAAGTTGGACGATCATCGTTTGCTACTCGCCATAACCCTTCGTTTCACTAGTCACTCGTTGACGAGACTCGCTCGAGCCTCATTCGGGCGCTCTGACTTCTGCGGCCTGAACGCTAGCTCTCAAATTAACGAACTACCATCACATTTGGCTGTGCTGTGCTGTGCGACTCGCACTTTACTGCCGTTTATGTTCGTCTGAAGCTAGGCGGTAAGGAACACCCTTCTCAATCATAATGCTCTTCATGTAATCACTTTCGAATGGAATCACGCCCTGACAGTCCGCCATCCTTATTTTTACCCGCATTGGCTTATACCTTCAGGAGTCCACCCGCGAAGCATCACCCTATCGCGCTTCGGCTCCCCTACTACCTTGGCGCATTGAACTTCATGTCCTCCGATCTGCAGCAAACATTTTGGGGACTCCAGCTGAGGAACTATGGAATCCGTATGCGTATTGTCCGCCTATCGCCGTTCTAGCTTACCTTCTTCCCAGTTTTGATTCTAACTGCAGTCGCATATGACCACAGTAAGCCATGGTAGACACGTTGATTTTTCACATCAAATGAACTCCGTGTTGTCAGTTCTTACGTTTTCAAAGGAGGTATGGGTCACACTTGTGCTCGTGACATAGATGATTCACCGATCGATGGTTTTTAGATAGAATGTATTTGGGTGATTTGAAGCCTTTTCCAGGTCTAGCTAGCAACGTTCTGATATGGATTTAAGAACCGACCCTGGACGCCGGTGTCTACGCTTTTCGTCCTCGTACGTATCATGACCACCTCTATGATGCCGATCCGAAGTGAAGTGTTTTGAATCTTCAGGCTCGCTACTTCGGGCTTTGCTTCGCTATGTATGTATGCGCTTTCTGAGGCTTAACACTTGATTTCTGATATGTGCTTCAGATGTCGTGCCATATGTATGTCAAAATTTGGAACATCGGGTTTATGGATCTGATCCAGGCTCGTCAAAGGGTGGAGTTCTTTCTTTCCTGGAACTGTAAGAGTATGTATCAATTTGTGCCTCTGTGATTGCAGAGGATGTTTACATCTCGACCGTAGACGTATGTCCATGGTTTATTCATGCGCTCCTCAACGTTTCAAAGCAGCTGACCACACTAAAACAGATGTGAGCACGCTTTGTTAGTATTGCTTATGGTCAAACTAATTTTTTTTCCCAAGGTAACATTATTTATCTTTTGGGCTCGTGGACTTTCTGGGTTTTTATGTGTTCCGCAGACCGTGAGTTTCCTATCTAACTCTCAATACGAGAAATCACATTGGTAATTACAGTGGTGATGATCCTCCGTCTGTGGGCAT
Source organism: Xerocomus spinulosus (assembly GCA_038094075.1). Taxonomy (NCBI): domain Eukaryota; kingdom Fungi; phylum Basidiomycota; class Agaricomycetes; order Boletales; family Boletaceae; genus Xerocomus; species Xerocomus spinulosus. The sequence goes on along the minus strand of JBBPTN010000119.1, from coordinate 20,317 downwards.
TGTACAATCGATCAAAATTTGTCCTTGTCCTTCTTCTCACGTTCTATGCCATAGAAGTCGTCTCGTTTTTCATTTGTTACGCCATTCTCACTGCTAATGTTTATAGTGATCCTCTGGGTGAGTCGAGGGTTCATCCTATATCATGCATGGTGTCTGACGAGATGTCCGTGTATGTAGCGAATTCCGTTCAAATACTCAACACTTCGTTTTGTGTATTCGAAAGCGTTGACCATATCTGGACCGAAATGCTTTCTCTCGCTCAGGCGGTTCTTGGTGCATTGATGTGTCTCCTCACAGCTATCAAGTTCGCCAACGAGTTGCTCCAGGTGTACAGAGCAACGAAGCATTTCCGTCTCAACCATTACACAAAAATGCTCGTGGAGGAAGGCATGATATATTTCATCGTGTACGTTTCCGCCCTTGTCTTTATTCCACCGTCGCCAGGCTGATCGCACACTACATAGCGTCTTGTTGTTTGCGCTGATCAACGTGCTGGGTAGTGTCGGAAGCCTTTCACCAGGGGAATGGCAGGTTACGGTGATCCCACCGCTACAATACATACCCCCAGTGACGCTCGTCCCCCGATTCATCTTGAATTTGCGGAGACTCTATGCGCGTAAGCTTCGAAACAGACAGGGTAGCATGGATTCCTCGTTCGGTTTGGGACCACATCCCGAACATGATGCCGCTCCGACCGTGATCATGTTCAGGCTTCAGAATGGGGACGTTGAACAGGGCATTGAAATGCGGATGGTGGTTGGGGATGGGGATGAGAAAGCTTGCCGCGTGAGTACTGGCAAGTGATGGACCACAATCGACGTTGTATGCTATATAATTATTGTTTAGTGCTGCTACGTTCGGTTAGAGAATCTTGGAGGACGGAATTTGGCAGGGTCCAAGATTCCAGTATACTTGCTAGATGTTAGAACGGAAACCCGAGGTACACGGAAACCTATTTTGTTTTTTGCGCTGCGATTACATCAAAAGGTCAACCGAGGACTTTATCTTCTCCACGGATGTCACTGCCAACAGTGGCGGAGTCCCATGGTCTTTATCACAAGTTGCTCCGCACAGATCGCCGTCGCAGAAGTCGGGGGCACTGGTTGTTCATTTCTAGGCCAGCCCAACTAAACTGGTCGGAATTACCCCAGCCCGTCCAGCTAGTCAGAGAGGTTTCGTCCACTGGTCCCACTGTCTGTCACAGTTGGGGCTGCCAGGAGCCAGTACTAGTAAGTGTTGCGGCTACTTTTTCATTGGACGTGAAGGCACGCCAGTCAACAGTGCCCTGTGCCGTCTCACCACAGCCTTGACATTGCACCCCATTTTCCCATCGGCCTTGTATAATCCTCCTGACGATCCACGTCGAGACATGGATGCCCCTATTGACGCAATGACGACAAGATCGATGCTGCCAGCCAGAGTGAATACCCGCTAATCGCGAAGAGTAATCCGACTCGGTCAGAATGCTATCGAAAAAATCCCAGTCGCAGAAGCGGGCACCCAGCTCCGCAAGTCAGACAAGTCAGCGCTCAGCATTGATCGATTCTGATTGAAGTCATGGCTGTGTATGGTGATAGATTGAAACTCCCCGGACACCGCTTACCAAATAAAATGCGAGGGAGCTGTGAATCGATTAGGAGCGTTCCCAGATAGAAAGCGTTCACCATGAACGGCCTCTCAGAGAGAACCATCACCCCAAAGGGAGACACAGCCCTCTAATGTGCATGCTCACCTGATGATGGCGGGCTTAGAAAACCCTGCTAGCCCTCTCCAGCGTCTACTCATGGGATTCAGCCTGAAAAAAGATGGCATACACTTCAACCTAAGCCAGTGGCCGTCTCCACAAACCGTAGACGATCGTCCAAGCTCCTCGACGAACATTCATAGATCCGTGACCTAGAATGGAATCCGTAAACATGACCAGTCACCATTTCTTGTGTTCGTCCAAGAGTGTCGTTGAGTCATGCTCTTACCGAATAGATCACCAAAATGGCTGCTACCAATTCTTTCCGTACCCCTGAATTGGATTAAAATCACCAAACCAGTTGTTTGAAAAGATGAACAAGATAAACACACGAATGAGTCATGATAAGGCCGCACTGTGGAAAAACAGCTGGCCCCAGAGTTTCAACTTGAGCTTGATATTCAAGTCTCTCCCTCACCTTGGTCACTTCCCCCATGAGCCTCACTGCAGAAATTCAAGCCAAAGCTACTCAAAAGGCACAAAGGCAGGCCCTTTGGCTGCAGCCCAACCATGGTATGCACACCAAGATTCCTCACACTCTGCTTGGTGGTCAAACTTGTGTCTCCTCTCGTAGCTGAGACAGTAACTATGAGTGTTGAAGACGAGCGACTCAAAGAAACAGTTTCTGCCATCATTATCCACACATCCAATGTTGATATGAGGGACAACAATGTTGCCCACTTCCGTATCTTCCTGCAACTACCTGGTAATTCTTCTGTGCAACTCGACTCCTACGGACTTCAAGGGCTCCAGACAAAATTGAGGATCTCATACCACCCATTCCAGTTTTCCACATCAGCAAGGATGATGGAGATACTGAGAGTTCCTGTCAAAGGATCATTCACTGTCCTTGATGTAGTAACGACTCTTTTGACAAACAATCGTGACCGTTACAACCTCGAACCCGGTTCTGGAAGCGGCTGTCGTTATTGGTGCCATGTAGTCATCGCTGATTTTATCAGCAATGGATGGGTGGATCCGGCCTTGGCGAATTGCGTCGAAGAGTTGACGACTGCCCTGAAAGCAAATGAGAAATTCAAGGACATCAACATCCCCATCCCTGCACCACAAGGAAGCTTCTACTAAAGAAACCAGTAGCCCGTACCTATTTCAATTCGATCAAGTTCCTCCAAGTCATAACAGATCAGTCTTGGATGCATTGTGAGTTAAACCAGTTCTGAATCGGATTTCCGTCCGTAAAACATTGAGTCATATATTTTCAGGCTTTGTTACGTGGTATGCTGCAATAGAATATGTCCGTGTATGACATAAAATCGGCTTGAGAACATGGGTAATCATTGATACTTATGTGCAATGCTGTCAATCTAACACTAATCCAATATTAGAAAAGTAATCGAGCGGGAAGAAATCATCAGAATGACGATCCCACGCCCAACGTAACTTGTCCAGGTAGCCCGTCTTGTATCTCCTGTAGAACCCAACCATGAAGTCCAAAAAGAAAGTCCAGAACTTCGGAGGACGAGCATCTTCTCGTGCGGCGTCGGCCCAAATGGCCATGTGCGCATACTCTAGCCACGGAGGGAAGGCACCTGCGTTTGCCCAGTCAATAAGCCACAGCTTTCCCCTGGCATCGACGAGAAAATTTCTCATATGAAGGTCCATGTGGCAAAGTACAAGCGGATGCGAACAGTCGAACTTTGGGCAATGAGGAATGACCCCGGTTGCAGAGTGGGTGGCTGCTAGGACGTCGAACCGTCTGCGGTCGAACCACGCAGCCATATCGAAATAAGAGTGGAATGGGCCGCTACCGTCCTCGGTGAAGTAGTAGCCACGACATACATACGATTCTCCGGACTCGTCAAACGGACCAGGAACGTCGCGATTCGGTACTGGCACTCTCCGTAGCTCTCGAGTATATTGACGAACTGACCATATCGCACAGAGTCGCCGCCACGTTGACATTCTTGACCATTCAATCGCAAGCGTGTTTCCGGATATATAATCCATGACGATCCATTTTGCGCCAGATTCTGGATCAGAGGCTTTGGCAGGTAAGATGCGACGAACTTTTGGGATTGGAATGGATGTGTGTGAAGAAACATAGGACATCATGAACGCCTCCGTTGGACTGTACGTGAGCTTGACGACTGCATCTTCAGAGATTCGCCAAACTGTATTGGTGATGACACAGTTTAACCCGTTGGGCTCGCGGATAGCGGTGTCGTCGCTTCGATTCCGAATCAAGGTGTAGAGTTCGTCATCCGTGAGCGCGTCAATCGTATTTGAAGAGCCACCACACCTGAACATGCATTGAGTACTTTTTTTTTCCGATACCAGTGAAAAACGTACGAGGAGCAAGCTGAACCCATGGTAAGTGTTTTTGAAGAGTCGAGGTTGTGGTTGAGTCACATCTCAGTTGTGACTCATAAACGTCACAGGGCGTGAGTCACGCAATCGTCGTCGTTGGCGTAGGCGTCCGTGGAGACTTGAGGGCTTCAGCTCTGAATCTCTTTCTCCAACGTGGCGCCTTATGTTCTGCTTTCTGTTCCATGAACTCATAATGTGATGTATCTAAGCGTCCCGTCAATTTTGTACCTGTCGCAAAAACCTAGTTGAACATATGTAGGACGTGCGCCGACGGTGCACACACGCCCGGGTCGCATAATACGAAGTCGTGTGGGATGAGCTTGCGGACCAACGCGAGCATCATTACACAATGACCAATCTCCTCCAGATGCCAGTAAGCACGACCTCGAGTTCGCAAATTACTCGTCCTGCAAGAAACTCGAGATCTGGTACTGCGATGAGTGACCGAGTCAGAACTGTTGTTGCGGTGCGAGGATCATAAGAAACGATCGAGCCCCACTGGTATTGATACGTGGTTCGGAGTTGGCCCTGCCACGACTCCGTGCCCTGTTTTGCTCATGCTCATTGCTCCACTCAATCATGGAAATTTGCAGAATATCCTCCCCCAAGCGTTACTAGAATCAAGGAACAAAGAAAAAAAAAAGTACCCACATGGACTCGTACTGCGAACTAGGGCCTGCCGTCAGAGGTTTGGCGTGATGGGGAGGTGGCCATCCAGTAATAACTAGTAGTTTGTGCGCAGCTGATTGTTGCGATGCTGGTGCCGGCGCAAGCCTATGATATATTTTCCCATCTACTAGACACTGCCAGATGATCGGGTCCTTTTATGGAACCTGCCACCAGACCTTTGAATATCCCGTTTCCAGGATCGGTTCAGAGCGTTAGGCAAGAGGTGAAGGAGTTAGCTGGCCCGAGGTAACGCATGTGAGTGTCTTTTTATTCCCAGGTAGTGTGTGGTAGAGGCTCCGTGAGAAATATTTTATACTACAGCTTGGCGGATCACTGTGATATGAACTTCGGCCAGCACTGGTACTTGACACACCACGCTGTGCGAGATACATCGTACACCTTTCGGCATTGCTCTGATGTGCGCCGGTAAGCTACTATATCTGCATTCGATGATTTGAGTGTTTGCGAAGTACCACTTCGTCTTTCCTGGCCACTCCGAGGAGTCTGCTACTGCAACCTGTCTGCATGGATTTCCCTCTGCAGCAAGTCATCACGGATATTCAGCTGAACAATTTCGCATCTTGTACGCCTATTTTCCACTGTTCCTGTTTATGATAATTACTGTTTCTTTTAGTTGTGATCTTCACCGTTGTCGGATATGATTACAGTGAGTGATACATTATTCGTTCAACTTTTTATGCTGTACAAAGCTAAAACGTTGACAGTCCTCACCTTTTCGAGCGAGGTAAACTTCATGCATTCTTGAGTCGAGTGGTACTCATACCTCTGTCGCTGAAACATTTTTTCAGATTGAATACATTTGGGTGATTATATTCAACCTCTCAGGCCAACCAAATGTTCTGACGTGGTCTTCAGAACAGACCGTGGACATGGGTGTCTACATTATTTATCCTCGTATGTATTGTCTCCATGCTCATGATACTGGCCGATAAACGCTGTTGATTCACAGGCTCGTTATTTTGGGTTGAGCGCCGCCATGTAGGTGCATGTTCTTGGTAATGCACACGGTGATCCCTGATCAATGAATTTGTGGGATAGCTGTCATGCTCTTTGTACGTCCTCACTTGCATGATCGAATTGGTTGGTTGACTGACCTGACCAAAGGGTGGTGTTCTTTGCTCCATGCTTCGTCCGAGGTAATTTCGCTTCCTATGATCCTATGGTAGTCATGAAACTTACTGGTCTTTAACTATGTAGACGTACGTGTTCATACTTCTCCTTCCCGCTGAAGAATGTTCCCGTGTGATTGATCACCTATGACAGATGTGAGCATATTCTGTTGACGATTCCGATGTTCACTAATCAGGGTGGTTTCCAAGGCAGCATACTTTATTATTTTGGCTCGTGGAGTCTCTGGGTTTTTATTTGTTCCGCAGATCGTAAGATTCCGTTTTCATCCTTGGCGATGACTCACGTGGTCGACAGTGGTGATGATACTCCGTCTTTGGGCATTATATGCTCAATCAAAGCTTGTCCTTGGAACCCTCCTGACGCTGTATGCCGTAGAAATCATCTCATTCTTCATCACCTACATGGTCTTCAGCGTTAGTTATGGCTCTGATCCCCCTAGTAAGTCGAAATGGTGTAGCGTTATGTATGGCCCTCATTCCCCCAAACTTCATAGTACGTGCTATCTATGTGCATGGGTTTTCATCCTGTGCATGGGAAGAGAGCGCCATTGTATGGGGTGACCTTCAAGACACCACACAGCTTGTCCTCGGCACATGGATGTCCCTCCTCATCACTGCTCTGTTTATCAAGGAGTTACTTCAAATGTACAAGGCTGCGAAACCATTCCAACTCAGTTGCTACCAAAAACACCTCACGAGGGAAGGCATGTTCTACTATTTTGTGCAAGTCCATCCTCTTTCTTCACAGTCCCGACATGCTAAAGAGGCATTACTCTATAGCGTGCTGGCGTTTGCACTCGTCAATGTGCTCTCAAACGCGGGGGTCATTCCGATGAACGGATGGCAGGTCCTCTGTTCCGTGATCCAACAGACACTCCCGTTCACCCTTTTACCCCGGTTCATTTTGAATTTGCGCAAGCTCTATGCTCGCGATCTCCAGCAAAGACAAGGAGGCGTGATCGATACCGCGTTCGGTTTGACGACAGGGTTCCGGCACGTTTCTCATACGAGCGTGATCCTGTTTGCGGACGCCCCGCAGGTCGAGGGTGAGGCACAGACGGATGGCATACAGATGGAGTAAAGGGTCTAAAATTGCGCACTGACGCATGGGCACGCGGGCCGCACGGTGGTAACGACACATACCAGAGCTACAGGCTTTTTTAGTCTATAAAGTTAGCGCTCGTTCCTCCATCGATCATTCTTGAATCTTGACTATTCGCCATTATGCTCGAGTGACGACAACCGTGTATAGTGGAAGACTATGACGAGATAGACACGGATTTATATAAAAATAAATAACATCCACGTGCAGCACCGTCCGATGTGATCCGTTTCATATCATCTATCATCTATCACGCACCACGGACTGCCTCCTCTATCAGTTCTTCATCGCCCTCCTCTACCACACCCCGAAACTCAATGATCGAGCTCACAATGATGCTATGCCCATGCTCGGTCCCCAAACCAAACGCCGTATCCATCTCGCCTCCTCGCATACCCTGACCACCACGTGCATAAAGCTCCCGCAAGCTTAACATGAGTCGAGGCACGAGCGTGAACAATGGAATCTCTTGCAGTGCCGACGTCACCACATACGGCCATCCGCTCGGAATGCTTCCCGCATTCACCAACACGTTGATGAGCGTGAACACCAGAATGCTGTGTGCGATCATCCGTCGTTGGTAAGAGCAGCGCAGAAAAACGAGGATGGACGTGGACTTGCGCGATGAAATACATCATGCCCTCTTTGGCCAAGAGTTCTACGTACCGGTTGAGTCGAAAGTGCTTCATCGCCTTGTACATTCGAACCGACATTCGAATGAATTGAATAGCGGTGAGGACGCACATCACTGCGCTATTAGTGATTTGGATGGCGAATAGAGTTTCCTCCCAGACAAAGGAAGACGCGTCTTCTACCACACAGACAGTGGAACCGGCTATATGGGAGATACCCGCTGCATGATAGAAAGAGACTTGGTATACGCCGTGCATAACATCAACGTGTTACTCACCTACAGGATTACCGAGAACTCGGGCACAGATAACGATATATGATATACAGTACGAGAGAATTTCCATAGTATAGAACGTGAGGAGGATGCCAAGGATGAGCCTTGATCGATTGTAAAATGCCCAAATACGGAGGACCATCACCACTGTATATAAACGAATGTGATTCAATACGCTGCGAATGGAAGAGAAGTCTTACTGTCTGCGGCACACATAAAGACCCAACAGGTCCATATACCAATGAGGTAATCTACGATGCCTTGAAACAACCATCATGAGCGTAAATATTGGAGACGCTGGAAGATGTGCTCACATCTATTCGAATGCGTTCAGTTGGTCTCAAGCGTGGTCAGTGTGTGTTTCAAATCAAAAACATACAGCTATAGTTGCGGAAATTGCCTAAGTATCTTCACTCATCGCACGGGGTACAAAAAGTTACCTTTGAAGGGCCAGGAAAGAACGAACTTCCAACTTTGATTGGACTGAGTCAGATCAGTGTACATGCACCTGATACTGTAGACACACAAACAGCAGTAAATCTAGCGAGTCAATTTAGTAGGTATCAATCGAAACGTTCAAGAAAGTGTATACGCACCCGACGCTGCATAGTCCAAAATAACGAGCCTTGAAGGTTCAATCTCAGGCGATGGTACAGACAGAGTGAAGATGCGTACGAGAACAAACAACGTGGACACCCGTGTCCAGGGTTTATTCTGAAACATATCAGAATCAATGTTCGACCCTCGAGAAACATTCAATTACCCAAATATATTCTATCTGAAGAAGTTATCAGCGACTGCAGTATGTGTTATCACGAGAGTGGATACGAAACACACCTCCTTTGAAAATGTGAGTACTGATGATGAATTAGTCACAAACTGAAACAACAACGAGAAACATTGTGCTGCATACTGTAATCATACCCGACGGCGGTAATGATAACAACTAAGAAGAACAGTGAGGGTAGTAACAGACACAGAATGAACAATGTACGTACGAGACACATAATTTTGCAGTTGAATTCTTGAGACAACTTGTACCACATCGGAAGACATGAGGTCGATGTACTATGGTTGGTACCAGAGTGTAGGTTGAGGCGAGCCAATTTCACGTGGCGAGACGTCCGGAGGGACGTAAACGTGGAAACGTCGATAGGGTTTGAGAATGAAGACTCACCATCCTTAAGAGTTGTCCGCAGTAGGCTGAGCCTGAGAGTTAGGCAGTACCATTACACTGCATCCATGGGAGTCAAGGCTGCCCGACGCCGTCCTCAATACACCTTGCCATCAGCCATCACGGACATTGTCAAAGCAACATTTACACTGGCTAGTGCCACACTATTCAATGTTGCGCTTACCATTGAAGCTGAGTTGAAGGAGACGAAGGATCAGATCAGCGCCGCCAGTGCTGTAGCGCCCAACGAATCGGACATCGACAAAAAACATGCTTGATGTCACTTGATTTATGTAAAGCAAGAGTCTTATCGCAAAGCCGTACCATGATGGACAGGACAAGGCACTATATAAAGGAGTATTTTAAATTCAACTGAGTGTAGGGCACATTGGCACATACCGTTTGTTTCACTCCAATATATGGCCGCGCATGTCCTACTATCGCTGATCGACGTTGTTTGCCCACGTGTAGTCAAGGATAGTAGAGGGTGCAGAGCGAAATGCGCGTTTGGTAGTCACGCCTTCCCAAATCAGCAGTTCTCAGCCTCAGCGCTCAGCCTTAACAAGTCCGCGAGATCACGGAGGTACTGCCATCAATTTTGAGACGGAACAGGGCCTTCCAGTACGATCCGGCATTCATTTTACAGCTGCTCTCCGGCTTTCCAACGCAGGTAGGCTTGGGTGGGATGCACACAGACGCTATGGGACTTGATCTGATTCGCATTGATCAGGTAATCCGTCGTGGGTTTGTATGCGCTAGGGAGATCGTTAGCTTAGCTTGAAACGCTAGGACGTGCCCGTGACGAGAACCAATGGGCAGGGGAATGCGTGCCGCGGTTTAAGAAAGCAGAGAACATCAATCTCACAGCGGCCAATCGCTCCGCTCCGCTTATGCAAATAGCTCTTTGGATGCCGCCCCAGTCGCGGAACCCATATATACGCAGCTGCGGAGACGTATCAGCTGTGCATCAGACCCATATTGCAAATGCCAAGAGGGAACTCTCTGTTGAGTAGTAAGTACGTACAGGTTATAAACGAAACCGCATGGCCAAATGATCGTTGCTAATCAAAAACACCCCCACTCACTGATTCTTGTATATCGCCTGCGCGAAACGTATCAGCACAACGTCGCCCAACGTGATGCGTCGCCTACCTTGATTTCCTCCTCGAAATGCTTTGCGATCTTGTTCCGCTGCACCTTTTGCGCCGCTGTCACCAATCCGCTCTCGGGCGTCCACTCTTCCTCCGTCAGAATCACCGCTTCCAGCATCTCCATCGGCTTGAAGTCATTCTTCTTGCCACCAGCATTACAGTCTTTCAACACCAACTCTTGTACTGCCGTACTGTGACACAGGTCTTTGAGCGGGGCAGTGGCATCGACCTCGGGCAACGGCCGCTGTGTGAGGATGTGGCGAAGGTTAACCTCGTGAGGAATGATGACCGCGAGAGGGCGCTTGGCTTCAGCGGACGCATGCACACAGATATTAGAGACCAAGTTGCATGACTTGTACGTTGCCTCGAGACGTTCCAATGCAATATACTGCACAACAACGTCAGAGCCAATTCACACATGAGATCCGTCAACTCACCTCGCCACCTTGTAGCTTCACCAAATTCTTGATCCTGTATCTCAGATGAAATTCGCGGCATTTCAACGCGCGGCACAACTCACCGATCAATCAGACTCAGCGTCCCGTCTGCGTTCCATTGACCAACGTCTCCGGTCCTCAACCATCCGTCTTGGGTGAAGATCGTCTCATCACTGTTCAAATCGGGGCGCTTGTAATAGCCCTTCGTCACTGAAGGACCCCGGATACATATTTCACCTTGGGGCGGGTTCCCATTCGCCTGGTACCCCGCATTGGGGACGTCGATCAACTTGATCTCGGTGCACGGTACGGGTAGCCCAACAGAACCGTATTGCATCAACTCAGGCGGTAAGACCGTACACATGGCACATGATTCTGTCATCCCATAACCTGTAATTTTCTCATTCAACCCTCTTGACCACCATAGGACGAGGCAGAACACCAACCTTGGAGCATCGTCACCAATGCGACCGACAAGAATTCCTGGGTTTCCCTGCTCAAGGCTGCACTACCAGACAACGCGAGGCGAAGGCGTCCTCCCGTAGCTGCTCTCACTCCACTCAACACGACCGTGTCTGCAACATCCGACAGTAGAGGTACGTTGGCTTTCTTGATGGCTATGGCACTATTGAAGGCGCTCTTCTTCAGGATCCCACTCGCGTTCACCTTTGCAAGGATACCCTTGCGAATCGTCTCCCATACTTGGGGCACGCCAACGAGAATCGATGGTCGGAATGCGACAATGTCTCCCTTGCAATTCCGGACGGACGCATCTGTCAACGTCTTGACACGTCCATACCCTGTCTTGACCCCGAACGCAAGCATCAAAAGTTCAACCACGTACTCCAGGATGTGTGCGAGGGGCAGATATGCGAGGAAGGTATCGTCCGTGAGCAAGTGGTGGCCAAGCAAATGGTAGAGACCTCCAAGGGATGCGACAACATTGCCATGGGTAAGCACGACTCCTTTGGGTGCGCCCGTGCTGCCACTCGTGTACATGATGAGTGCCACATCCTCCGGTGTGGGTTTCCGAGCACCCAGAATGTCGGATGTCTGTGCCCGGCCTGTCTCCCGTAGTTCGTCGATGGAGACGACAACAATGTCCTCGCGAATGCCACGGATTTGATCTAGCAATGTCGATTTGGCATCGCCGTCGTACACGACCAGTCTGACAGCCGGCGTCTCTTTGATGACGCGTGCCAACGTCGGCAGGAGTTCTCCATTGGTGAAGATGCCAACACAGTCGGGCTCATTGAGTGAGTGGGTGAGACCGGCCTCACCGAGCGTATCGTAAGCAGTAGCGACAGGCGTCGCAATCGTCGCACATGCATGCGACATGAGTTGCCAATTCAAACTACACAAAGCATTCAGAATGGACGATAACCACTGAGAGGGATAGTACCTCGTCTGCGCGTATATGTTGAAGACGTCCGACTTTTGGAGTCCATGATATAGTAAGCCCCTTGCCAGCTCAAGAATCCGTGCCTGGAGATCCAGAAAAGTGATGTACTCAAAGTCGCTCAGCTCAAAGTACCTCCACTTTTTGGTCTCGGTGATTTGCTTGCCAGCGACTACCTTTGCGATCTGCTTCTCTTCTTCGTGGATGCGAACGATATTGCGCCACCCCAAGGCATCGCGAGTTCCATGGGTGCGAGCAGCATAGGAGATGACGTCTGGAATCACGTCGATGCCTTCAAAGGGCTGGCTGACTAGCTTGTCAGCATTGATAGCCAGCCTACGAACTGCACCGTCGCCGTCAGTGGACACGACAACAGAACCTTTCCCATAGTACTTGTTCTTGGTAGACATTCTGGAGGGGTGGTGAGTTTAGCGACAGGCCACCTTAGACCCAGAAGCCACTTTATGGGCCCCTACTAGAATCACGTGTTCAGCAGAGAACTGTAGTAATCGGATGATTTTTCGCTCACCTCTCAGAGGAGGATTGTTCGGAAAAGTGACATTGTTTTCCGTGTCGCATGTACGAATCCTGGCCCTAAAAAGAGTAGAAAAGAAGGCGAAAGGCTGGTGGCCGTTTACTATGTACAATTACCGGTTGTACTGGTGTGACATTTGTTACGATTTACATCTCCGATTGAACCTGTTCTCGAATCAAAAGGGTGAGCGCAGGCTGTGGTTGGGGATAATAACACCTAGTTCTGTCAAACGGGACACTACTGTCATTCCTTCCTGTGAGTGTGTGAGTTGCCGGGGTTGACCATGCATTGTGCCGAGCCCCGTCCGATTTTTTCGTGCTACAAACTCCATGTTTGACCCCAGCCATCACGTTCTGGCGGCCGACGTGCGAACATAGGTGGCATGGAAACTAGGAAAGGTTAACGGTGAGTATAATATTGTCGCAGATCCTTGCCTCCAGCGATGATAGGGATTGAAGTAGCTGTGCAATGTAATCACTGCAAAAGGTCAAGCATGATGAAAGGTACTAATATACACTGCATCGTATCCAGGATTGGTGATTCACATCCTCTACCTCAGCCAAGGTGGAACACACGCGACCTTAGCAACGCGGGTGACACTCTTGAGAATTGGTTCACTATTAGAAATGATATCAATGGTGACATGTTTATCAATCGTAGCGAGCTAACGGCAAGACTAACAATAATCACGTACTTCCTAGAACGATGCCTACACTACTGGCGATCTTCGTGGCATTGACTGGAGCTTTGCGCGGACGATCTATTGATGCTTAGCAGCTCGGAAGGCTCAGCAGAACTATCTATTTTCTTCCCGGGTATCAAGCGGCTATTGAAGTTTCGGTCTAGTCACCAAAAGGTGGTCGTGTGCAATGTGACGCCCAATTGTGTTCTTGGTACAATCTGCATCTCCCGGAATCTCACGACGGTCTCTGACAACTTATGTCATTTCTCAACCAGGTTTGCTTATATGCGCACCATTCGGGTGCCCAGTCTGGGAAATGCACCTTGGGTCTCGTCGCCTCAACAGACGTTTCGCATCGGCTCTATGACCTCCGCTCTTCAGCAAGCCGTCATAGATATCAAGTTGAACAACTATTTATCTCGTATGTGTCCCTTCCTCAGCCTAACTTGACCTCACGTTCCTCAGTTGTGATCATCACCGCCGTGGGGTATGATTACAGTAAGTGATAGATTCATTTTACCCTGCGTTGGATTGTCCTGAAACGTAATCAGTTCTCACTTTTTTGATCGAGGTACGTTTCGGATCTACTTGCATAATTCACAGGACTGCTAACTGATAATTTACGTAGAAACAATACGTTTGGGTGATCGATCATTGTTTTCCATCCTATGGTATATTCTGATGTAATCACAGGACAAGCCCTGGACACGGGTGTCTACATTGTTTGTCCTCGTACGTGTATTCACTACATCGATGATTCATCTCAAAGTTGGATCTTTGTTTATTTTCAGGCTCGTTATTTTGGACTAAGCTATGTCATGTACGTACCTGCCTTTTGTAACTGGTTGGATGGTGTCTGATCGGTGTATCAGATCGAATGCCGTCTGTAGGTTCCAAAATTGAACTTTGTCGTTTGTCAACCTGACTCGACTTGATCAAAGGGGGAAGCTCTTTTCTTCCTGGGCCCGCACCGGTAACCTCCGTCTCATTGGTTATCACGAAAACACTCATGTACATTGACTGATGTAGACGTATGTGATCATACATTGCCGTTATGCTGATCAATATCACAACATACTCAATTGTCTGTAACTAGATGTGAGTAGGGTTAGCCGGCGACAGCAACGTTATACGCTAATCACGGTTACCCCAAGGCAACATTCTTTATCTTTTTTCTTCATGGTGCTTCTGGATTTTCATATCTGCAACAAATAGTAAGGTTTCACTCGTACTTCCAGCGAATTACTCACACCGGTGAAAACCGTAGTGGTAATGATCCTCCGTTTGTGGGCGTTGTACGAGCGATCAAGGCTCGTTCTTGGCATCCTCTTCTTCTTGTATGCCATGGAGGCTGTCTCATTACTCGCATATTACGCCGTGATCAGCATCGGATCTCTGCACAATCCTACAGGTGCGTCAAAGCATCCCCGCATCATACGCGATATATAACACCATATCTGCCCTCTTCCAACCATGCAGCGAGTACAGCCCACGCGTTTCAGTTTTCGTTTTGTGTGATGAACGATTTCGCCTCTCCAGTTTGGCCGGAAGCTTTGGATGGCCTCCAGATCATACTCGCCGCATTGATGTGCGTTCTTACCGCCATTCAGTTCATCAACGAGTCGCTTCGCATGTACAGCTTGACAAAACGCTTCCAACCCAATCAATACATGAAGCTTCTCGTGAGGGAAGGCATGATCCATTTTATCGTGTACGTCCACCTCGTTCTTGCCCGTTCCTGCCCCTCGTTCTCATGGTGCGCTGTTACAAACAGCATACTGGTGTTCTCGCTCATAAGCATACTCTATGCTTCGGAACTCGTTCCTGCGAGTGGGTGGCAGGCGGTACTGGCTCCGGGGCTACAGCAAATACCCCCTGTGACGCTCATCCCGCGATTCGTTCTGTGTTTGAGACAGCTTTACGAGCGAGATATTCAATCTGGACGAGTGGAGATCGATACAGCGTTTGGGTTTGGGCCACCGTCCGAGTGTAGTACTCCCACGAGCACGATCATGTTTGTGGATACTGAGCAAAGCGAGGACGAAGAGCAAGGCGGCGAGGTGGAAATGGAGGAGCGGGTGTGTGCCATTCGCTGCGCACATTATAGTATTGAATAACGACGAGTTGTGTAACAGACAGTACTACTACACCGTCGTGCATACGTCACATGCTACCTTGGCGTTGAATTTCCCAAACACCCTCTTCCATCTCCATCTCGTCGCCTTGCCCTCGCCCTCGTTCTGCCCAACATCTGCAAAGACTAACTCGCCCACAATAGCACTATGCCCAGACCCAGCTCCGAAACCGAACGCTGTGTCGATATGACTCCCTCGTCGACCATGCAGATCATGTGCATAAGGCTCCGATGAAGTATGTGGAAGTCTAGTCACCAAACTAGTATTATAGGTAAGAACAACAAGCCCAGTTTCCAATTGATTATCCCGGTAGCTCTGGCTTTCATTCGAGCTGTCTCATGTTGCAGCCTCCAAAGTCCGACAACCCGTGCAAAACTAGTTAAAAATATCAATGAGAGTACGAGAAAAGTCCACTTGGATTGGTGCAAGTTTACATCTGACGAACATGGCAAGACTTTACACACTCGTGATCCCACCCACTTCATAGTACGTTCTGCTCATACGGTGAGTCTCCTGCACCCTCTTCTTCGACACCATGCTCCTCGCGATTATTCTGCCCAGCATCCGCAAACATGATCGTGCTTACGGATCCAGCATCAAAGGGAGACCCAAATCCAAACGCAGTATCAATCCCACTGCTTTCTCTTCCCTGGACATCGTGCGCATAGAGCTCCCGTAAGCCCAGGATAAACCGAGGGATAAGTGTGATAGGTGGTACGCCTTCTATCACAACTAACGTAGCAGCCCATCCGTTTCCCGGGACTTTTCCAACGCTCTCTAGCACGTTGATGAGCGCAAGCACTAGCATACTGTTTGTGCCATTAGCCACTCATACAGAAACGTAAAAGGACAGGGTGAACATACACGAAAAAGTACATCATCCCGTCTTTCATGAGCAGTTTCAAATACTGGTTGATTTGGAAATGCCTCAAAGTCTTGTAAGTGTCATAGGATTCCTTGATAAACCTGCTGGTAGTCAAAGCGAACATCAATGCACCGAGTATGACCTGGATAGCATCCAGAGCTTGACTAAAGACAGGCGAGGCATTGCCTATTCCCACACAATACGAAAATTGAAGTGTCGTAGCCGTACCAACTACACCATCAACAGGAGCATCCTTTATGTAAGTACCGAGTATAACACGAAGCTATGTTGACTTACATAGAGAACGAAGACGGGATGGCGTGGTATAGATTGCGTAATATACGAGAAACGATATTACTTCCACTGCGTAGAACACGAGGAGGGCACCAAGGACTAGCCTTGATCGATTGTATAACGCCCACACACGGAGGATCATCACCACTGTATCTACAGATTCAATTCAATTCACTTCAAATAAAGGAGTGCCTCACAGTCGGCAGCGGATATGAAAATCCAGAAACTCCATCCATTGATAAGGAAAAATATATCACCTGGGAGGCACTTCTGATCAGCGTGAACATTGGAAACGCGGATAAAATGTAGTCACATCTATCAAGTACCGTTAATTTCCTCAAGAGAAGTGTTCATTGTGCAGACGATACGAGAACACATACGTCTATTGCAGACAGGATTGTAAGTAACACGGACCCATTCTCCCAGAAAATAGGGCATCACCTTTGCAGGACCAGGAAGGAAGATGGATCCCACTTTAGATTTGGTCAGATCAACGAACTTAAGCATGAGCTTTGGACACACAGATAGACAAAGATCTAGTGAACGGATCGATGATCAACTGAGTGACTGTCGAGGGTGAATACATACACGATATTGCATAAACCAAAATACCGAGCCTAGGGATGGATAGCGTTTAATTTTCAGGTCGACATCATGGCCGTGGTGTGGATGCTCACAAGGACAAACATCGTGGACACCCATGTCCACGGTTTGTTCTGACGAAGAATTAGATCTTATCTTTGACCGGATAGACGTATCCTACCCAAATGTATTCGATCTGAAAAGAACGTAGATGGTCAAAATATGCGGGTAATGTGTGGACGAGACACACCTCGTCCGAAAATGTGAGGACTGGTGGTGTCAGGTTCGTTCAACGAGACATAGAGCGCCACCTACTGTAATCATACCCGACAGCAACAATCATCATGACTTGGAAGCGCGGTAATAGCGGTGGACATGAAAGTGGACAGTGAACATACGAGGTGTGTAGGCGCTCAGTAGAATGTTGATGCCAACGGCCTCGCTTTGTGGGGAAGCCATGTTGTTGATGGGAAAGTAATGTCGAAGAGATAACTTACCCCGGTAGTCAGTCAAGATCCCGGTGACATAGTACGCCGCGTTGCTTGCGCTGGTGGCACCCGCACTAAAAGCGGTGTCCATACTGACATTGTTTGGGTGCGCTATTAGTTCTGACAACATAGACAGAAGCACGAGTAGAGAGCCAGCAATCGTGTCCGCCGATACAGCCCTTTGCCTGACCGTCGCCGAATACATGCTCGTGCGTCTCAGGCCTGAGGCTTAATTCCGTACTATAGGTGGAGCGGGTCATGACGCCTGTCAGGCACATGGTTGACGAAAGCTAACGTGAATAATGATTGGAACTCGCTCCCACCCTCAGACCATGATGCGGCTCACCGGAATGTGGTTGTCCCCAGCTTGTCAACGAATGATTTGTGACCATGATCAGCCCTAGTTAGTCTGGTGACCAGACCGCTATGAGGTAGCCGAGGCGAGGCGTACCGTCGATAGACGGTCTGGCAAAAATGGTCGCGATTTGTTAGTCTGCGCATTCTCTCACGACAACGTGACCCTTAAGCCCATCTTTGGGCGTTTGAAAATGCGAAATTAATGTAGAAAACCATATTATCTATTAAATAATATGATTGAATATGCATGTGATCAAATGCGTGATCTGACGCGCTCGGTAAGTCTCTCTGTACCATTGATCATGCCATGAACGTTGACAATATCGCCGACCTGGTACTCAAATACACACCGGACGAACTCGAACGAAATGTGCTTGAAGAGATTGGGAGTCGGCTACCCTCAGATTACATCAATTCGCTCTCAAGTTCCGACAGGATCAATGCTCTTCGCGCGTGTCTGATTCTGTATCAGCTCACTTCCTCCAACATCGTACCACGTGTTTTTCAACTTCAAGCATCGCTGGCCATCATCAATCAAACGGATACGATCATCACTGCTGGGACTGGGAGCGGAAAGACGCTTTGTATGCTCATTCCGCTCCTTCTTCGACCGGGCACCATTTCGATTACGATCTCGCCTCTCAAGCGACTACAGGTCACACAGGTGCGATTACAATTAATATCATGCTGATGAAGTACCTAGAACATATTAAACTAGGTCGTTGAATGTGAAAAGTACAGTATTCGAACAATCGCCATCAATGAGGACACCCCAAATGATAGATCGGTTTGGGAGGTAATTGTATACTGTTAAACCATCATTTATCAGTTCTAACACTATAGGATATTAAGTCAATCGGGAGTGGGAGCTTTCAGCACCTTATCGTCTCACCGGAACAGCTAGGCTTGCACAACGGACATTTGCCTCAACTTGCACAGCTGCTTCAACAGGACCGTTCCTTCGTTGCAAGGATACAACGTGTTCATGTTGATGAAGCACACAATGTCTTCACCGCTGGCCTTCCACATTACGGAGAAGACGCATTTCGCCCAGCATATGGTCGTCTGACCGAGTTTCGGGCTATCCTTCCTGCCACGGTTGTCTTTCAAGCTCTCTCTGCAACATTTCCACCGCATGTTTACCGCACAATCCAACACGAGCTCGCAATGATTCGTGCTTGATGTCGTATACTTTGGATTTGCCGCTTTGTTGGACGAATATCGAAATTGAAGGTGAGGTCATTTGCTTGAAGTGTGCGCTGGAGCATAGGTGTAAGTCGGAAGTCATCCCAGCTCGCATTTTGAATGGCATAGAGAACAGGAAATGTTCCAGATTGCACCTTCGCAGGTGTAGACAAGTGCTGCTCTATGAATATTGATGTACTGATGTTGATATTATCGTAACAGAGGATGTGTGGGTGACGAGCAGCTTCAATCGCCTTATCGATGCACTGGGAAGCGAGTTGATTCAAAAGCGTAAAGAGTGAGGTGAGGGAAACACAGAGACCAAAGCGTGCAAGAGCTTCTATGACTTGCTGCGATGCGCCATTCATCCAAAGAAATAGAGTAAATGGACCTGCAAAGAGGAGGCTGTGGTTCGAACGTAGTTTCACAAGTTGGCCAATCATAACTTGACATGCCTGGGGCGAATCAAATAAGAATAAATCATATTGATACATGAACGCACAGTAGAGTAGTCCTTGTTTGTATTGCATCTGTTTGCTCGTCCAGTCCGTGCAGCACCAAGTAGAATCTCCGTTAGAACAGGTGCATTCTGAGTGATCACTTCACCGATCATTGACTTCATGTCCCAGGCCATCAAATCGTCGGGTGTTATGGATGAGATATTTGCTCGCAAAGCATCCTTCATAGTATCCATTTCATTTGAAACCATTTGCATGATATGCGTCATCGCATGTGGTTCCA
The DNA here is from genome assembly GCA_038094075.1 of Xerocomus spinulosus. NCBI lineage: Eukaryota > Fungi > Basidiomycota > Agaricomycetes > Boletales > Boletaceae > Xerocomus > Xerocomus spinulosus. The sequence continues at coordinate 391 of JBBPTN010000119.1, read as the reverse complement.
TCCAAGCGAGTAGCTGAGAGCGGCCCCGTGAGTCATCCCAGATCGTGTCGAGGAGTTTCTGAAGAGAGGGTGCTTATGTAACGTCCCAGGAAGCGTACTGGGTGCAGCCACTCTTCCAAGGTGCGCAGACAGCGAAGAGGGAAAGAATAGAGCGATGAGACTCACTCTGTACTAGCAGAGGTTTGGTATAGGAGTATTACACTTGATTAGATCGAAGTGTAGCTTGATAAGATCTCAGATACTCTGATCTGTGAGAGCAGGGAGGGGGATCTGAGATGTGTGAGAGAAAGAAGCACTTGCTTCAGATCTGATCTCCGCTAATTACATGACGGCTATATATACCCGGAGTTAAAGAGGAGATCTAATCTCTAAATACTAAATAGAGAATGAA
>JBBPTN010000118.1:0-50053 GCA_038094075.1 Xerocomus spinulosus | reverse complement strand
CAGACCCGACCCAGACCCTGAGTGAGGGCTTGGGCCGAGACTTTGTCAAGCCCAAGCCCCGTCAAGCCCGACCCAACCCTGGGCTTGAAGCCTGACCCGGGCCCGCACATCACTATCCCGAGAAAAAGAAGTCACCCCACAATTAATATGACAAATAAAGGGAATGACAACTCTCGAAGCACAATTCACATTACGAGAATTACAACAAAAACCTCGTTTTGTACAACGAAAACGATCAAAGAACTCGTTTGAAATAAAGGTCCAAATATTGACCCCCGCTGGCGAAAAGAAAGAAGCAATAGCGCTGTTAGACTCCGGGTGTACAGGATCTACTATAGACAGAGAATTTGTAAAAGAATTGGGTTTAGCAACGCACGCCTTACCCAAACAGATACCTGTATACAACGCCAACGGAACAATAAACAGTAGCGGGTCGATTACGGATTTCGCAACCATGGAAATGACGGTCGACGATCATAGTGAACAAATAGCGATGGCCATCACGAAATTAAGTACCCATCCCATATTCCTGGGATTTGATTGGCTAAAGAAACACAATCCGATTGTCGACTGGAAAAACCGAACGTTGCAATTCACCTGTGAAGATCATGTACCAAATCTCATGGATGATGACAATGACGATGATATTGAAGAAGAACGATTTTTCATGATGGATGGCGAATACATTAACAACTTATCTACTGATATCGCCATCGAACAGGGACAAGCAAAGAGAGAAAAGACATTCGAACAAACTGTCCCTGAATGTTACCATGAATATCGAGACGTTTTCATGAAAGAGACCTTCGATGAAATGCCACCTCGACGACCATGGGATCACGCCATAGAACTTCTTCCAGGAGATCACAAGATTGACTGCAAAACGTACAATCTCACGCTTGCAGAACAAAAAGAACTTGACGACTTCCTGGAGGAAAATCTGAAATCAGGACGTATACGCCCTTCAAAGTCTCCCTTCGCATCAGCCTTCTTCTTTGTCAAAAAGAAGGACGGCAAACTCCGACTGGTTCAAGACTATCGAAAACTTAATGACATTACCGTCAAGAACCGATATCCATTACCCCTGATCAACGAGCTCATTGACAAACTCAAAGAAGCTAAATATTATACCAAGCTCGATGTACGATGGGGGTATAACAACATACGGATGAAAGAAGGAGACGAATGGAAGGCGGCGTTTAGAACAAATCGTGGACTTTTTGAGCCGCTAGTCATGTTCTTTGGGCTTACGAACTCCCCTGCTACATTTCAAACAATGATGAATCACCTATTCCGAGACCTTATTAACAGAGGAAAAGTAGTTGTATATATGGACGACATCATGATCTTTACAAAGACTCTCGACGAACACAAAAAGATTGTGAAGGAAGTCCTACAAATACTACGAGATAATAAACTCTCACTAAAACACACTAAGTGCAAGTTTGAACAAACGACTACGGAGTACTTAGGTCTTATTGTGGCAGAAGGAGAAATAAAAATGGATCCTGGCAAAGTCAAAGGAGTTCTTAATTGGCCAGTTCCCCAAAATAAGAAACAACTACGGGGATTTCTAGGCTTTTTGAACTTTTATCGCCGATTCATTAAAGATTTTGCCCAAGTAGCTCGTCCGCTTAACGCTTTAACATCGGACAAAAAGGAATTCGAGTGGTCTAATGATTGCCAAACGGCTTTTGAAACTTTAAAAGAAAAGATCACTACGGCGCCGGTACTAAAAATGGCAAATGATACTGGTAAATTCCGTGTCGAGTCCGATGGATCTGGAATTGGATTGGGAGCCGTACTTACCCAACAACAAGATGACAAATGGCACCCGATCGCTTTCATCTCCAGGTCCTTAAGCGACGCAGAACGAAACTATCATGCTGCGGATCTAGAACTTGCTGCGATTATGTTCGCCCTGAAAGAATGGTGACACTACCTACTTGACGCCCACCACCCCTTTGAGATTTTGACTGACCATCAGAATCTCACGTATTTCACCAAACCCCAAGATCTCTCGAGACGACAAGCACGTTGGAAACAAATGCTCCAGGAATTCCACTTCGAAATATCTTATCGACCTGGAAAGAGTAACCCAGCCGACGGTCTGTCCCGGAGACCAGACTTTGAAAGGGGCGTAGGTGAAACCGACAACATCCAACAAACAATTTTTCCTTCATCTACGATACGTACTGTACAAACAAACATTGATACGATAGAAAACGAAATACAAAAATACCAAAAAAATAGTGTAGAAACAGTTGTACAAAAGGGGCTTGAAATTTCTGATTCAGCATGGCATGAGAAAGAAGGACTTATATATTGGAAAACGTTAATCTATGTACCAAATCAGGGAGGATTACGAGAAAGAATTTTGAAGGAGAACCATGACCATCCTCTGGCGGGACACCCAGGGACCAGAAGAACACACGATCTCGTCAAAACACATTACTATTGGCCTACGCTGAAAAGAGACGTAAAAAGATACGTAAAAGGATGTGACAAGTGCCAACGAGTAAAGACGGATCGGAGCGGAAAGAAGACACCGTTAAACCCGAATGAAGTACCAGAAGCACCTTGGGAAATAATTTCGGTAGATCTTATTGGTCCATTACCCGAATCAGAAGGAAAGAACGGCATCCTAGTGATAGTGGACAGATTCTCGAAGATGATTCGTTTATTCCCTGTATCTACAGAAATCACGTCAATGGGAGTAGCGACGATATTTAGAGATGAAGTCTTTGAATTACATGGGTTGCCAAAGAAGGTCATATCAGACAGGGGACCACAATTCGTATCGTCGTTTATGAAAGAACTTTACGAAATGCTGGGGATAGAAGGAAATCCATCAACGGCGTATCATCCAGAAACTGATGGGCAAACGGAACGAGTCAACTCATGGGTAGAACAATATCTGCGAACATACGTAAACCACAGACAATCAGACTGGGCCAGTTGGCTTGCTATCGCAGAATTCGCACATAACCAGAACACATCCAGTGCGACTACCTACTCCCCATTCGTTCTCAACTACGGACAACAGCCACGAGCGGGGTATACTCAGAAAAGAACCCCACGAAACCCCGCAGCGCATCAGTTTATGGAAGAAATAAAGACTACGAGGGAAATAGCGGGAGCAGCCTTGAAAATGGCGGCTTATGACATGAAAAGGTTCCATGACCGACGTGTCAGACCCCCAGTGGAGTACAAACCAGGAGATCGAGTCCTTTTAGAAGCCACAAACATCCGTACGGAAAGACCATCAAAGAAACTTGACGACAAATGATATGGTCCGTTTACGGTAGTTAGAAAGGAAGGACTTGCTTCATACCGCCTAAAGTTAGACAAAACTTGGCGAAAAATCCATCCTGTTTTCCATGAATGTCTTTTACACCCTTATCACGCCAGTGAATTCCCTTCACAACAAAAACCAACCCCTCCTCTTCCCGATTTAATTCAAGGACAACCAGAGCACGAGATTGAAGAGATTGTCGACTCAAGGCAAAGCGGAAACTCCATCCAATACCTCATCAAATGGAAAGGATTTCCTAGAGAAGAAAACGAATGGATACCAGTCCGAGATCTTGCCAACGCCCAACAGGCAATCAAGGACTTTCATAAGAAAAATCCTTCCGCTCCGTGACTTGTTATAAAAATCAGACAACAATCTTCAGATCCACGATGCGTTTGTCCTATCTGCCTCGGAACTCCATCCCCTGAACCATCTTCATTATTCAAACAACCAGATTTCCTTGAATTTCGAAAATCTTATATTCGCTTCCCAGATTCTTTCTTTGACTTTCCCCCGTCAATTCAGGAGTCTCGACCTTGAAAGGGGGGTAATGTTAGAACTTTCATATTTTCACATCTTCAACTCTTCACACTTTCTCTTTGTCACATTTAATTACCGTCGTACCAGAACATTCTACCACTTACTCTTCACTTTTCACGCTCTAGAATATGACATCATCGATGATGTCGTTATGATATCATAGCATGTGACTGGTCATGTGATAGGGCTTTCAGATAGTATATAAGTAGGGACCATTCTGTATCGTTTCCTTAGTTTGGAATCCTCATTTCTTTCCTCTTCTCTCACTTTGAGGGCTGAGCTTGAGCGATCCCTAACAAACATAGGCTAAGGGAAGCGACATAAAAAACACGCACTAGTATGAACTGCCAAGCCTTAGTAGCAAAGAGAGCCCGATTGGTTCCTCGCCCTTTTCTAGAATCATAAGCATCTTCAAGCTCCAAATATGAACTAAAGGAGCCCCTGGTGCATATATACTTGTTCTGCACAATTAAATATCAAGCCCTCCGTTACACAAAATTGCATACGCACGGTACACATGAATGGGGTTCCGTCGTCAGGCTCACGACGGTAGCAAGAAAACTTCAGATTCAACATGGCACCGTGATAGAATCCACAAACATTGCCTAGGTTGAACACCGCAAGGCATTTTAGATCATAGCACATCCAGCGTCCGCACATTCTGCACCAGCTTCTCCAGCACCCCTGGAGTCACCTCACCCACACGTACCACCACATGGCTCTCCGCCGCGATTCGCTTGTACTCGGCCACGTTCTCTCGTTTCGGCGTGAGCAACAGCGCCCCAAACGGGTGGCGTAGCCGCGCAAGGAGCTGGAGCGCGCGCGTTTGCTTTGCAATAGGCGATACAGACGATGGGGGACGGAGAGATGCTACATCGGGTACGTCCACAGATGGCGTCACGAACGTGAATGTGGACGTGGATATGTTGGGCCGTCCGCCAAACGATCGCCCGAGACGTGCAACGAGCCGCGCCGCACGTGTTTGTGGTGACAGCGTGAATGATGGTTCTCCCAACACCGTCGCACAATCGTCATACCCATTCTCCTCCGCAGTGATCGCATTCCCGACAGGGCGTCGGTCGAGGAGAAAGTCGATCCAGGGATGGACCAGATACAGCGCCTCTAGTCGAGAGAGGTCTTCCCCTGTTTTGATCTCCACCACTCCCAGCACCGTCGTCTGTGCTCGAAACACCCGTTCTGTCCCGTTCTGCGACACAGACACACGCCCAAGTTTGAATGTCAGGCATGGCAACCGCAGCCGTTGTCCTACAAACGATGGCACCACTAGTTCACTCAGCTTGTCATACAACTCATTCACCAGCGTCATGTTCAGTGAAGACGTCCGAAGGCTGCCAACAGCCGTTTCCAACGCAGCATCAGAGATCGCTGGTGGAATGTGCGTCGTCGGAGGGTTGTGGAACACATTGATACTCCCAGGGAGACAGCTGTTGAACGTTCCCGATCGCCCAGTCCATGCAAGGATGCTCGTATCTCCCGAGCTCGTGAGAAGCTGTGCCAACAGTCGCCCGAGTGACCTGTCCCCTTCACCATACACAATTGGCAACGACATCGAGAATATTCCGAGTAACGAATACGCTGCGTCCTCGGTTCGTGTTGTCTGCCGTGTGGAGGCGAGACTGAGCTTCTCCCGAATGTCGTCCAGTCCGGGACGGAGTGCCATCAACGCTCGCGCTGAGACACCGGTGGCCTCCTCCATCTCTGAAATGATCTCGGGTGACTCCTTGTGGTTATAGATCTTGAGGTTCAGGTATGGAGTCCAGTCCTCGGTGTAGAACCGCACCACCTTTGATGCATGGTACTCTTGAAGCGTCCATGCACGCGTATTCCAAATACTCCACACGAGATCACCAGGCTGTGACAGACGGTGGACACCCAGAAGGAATATGATCGTCATAGCTGACCCCTGGTACCACCTGAACATGCTAACCAGGGCCTCTTGAAGGACGAAATGATCTGCCTTGTTAATGCAGCACGTGTCGCTCCATGCCCAGTTCAGCCCAGCATCCCGTGCGATCGTGCAAAACATCCGTAGTTTGTCGTGTGTCCGAGACGGTTCGAGATCGTACACCACGATGTGTAGCACTTCATCGTACAGCGGTTCGTTGTCTTCCCACTTGTGAGAGAACATTGCGTAACGGTAATACTTCACAACCTCGTGCTCGATCCGAACATGGTCAATGTCGTTGACCATGGAGGATATCAATTCCTTGAAGATGGGTTGTGACTCAAACGAGAGTGCTTGCTCAGACTTGTTAAGAAGGCGGCCGGAGCGGGTGTCGATGAGTATGAGTGGGCATTCCCGAGTAGCATTCTGAACAGCCATGCGAATCGTTTGCTCCGTACGTGCCGGTTTAACAAACTGGCGATATTGCTCTGTACGAAAGCTGAACAGACACATGTAGTAATGCCGACGTTGCGCTTACCCCGGATATTTTTATCCGACGAATGTGATATCTTCGAGAGCATCATTTCGAGTGCAACAATGGCATCGTCGAAACATTTTGCACCATGCAAAGCGGCATGCTTTCTCTCGTACCCAAGTGGAGACGATGGATCAAGCTTGATCACCTGCCATAATCTTTATGAGCATAGACGGGTTCGAAAAAGAACAATCAATGTACCTCATTTGCGTCGTTCAGTGCATTCTCCCACATGCATCTTTCCGCATACGCACAGCTTCGCCTGAATATCAACGTTTGCGGGTTGGAAGGATTCAGAGACAGTGCAAGCGTATAATTGGATATAGCGGCATCGTATTTCTGGTTGTTCATGGCGATATCCCCAAGGTCCTCCAGTTTGGCGCGACAGCGCAACTTGAAGTCTGAGCAAGGAGCAATTATAAAGACGTGGCTTACATCGCACGAGAAATTAAAATTCCTCACCAAATGTCCACTCCATCCGTTTATCGTTCGTCTCCAGTACCAACGTGCTGTTCATATGGAAGAAACACGCAACTGCATCCACAATGTTGCTCATTTCTAGACTTTCGCATATCGCCTGGTAGATCACAACTCGTTGAGGCATGAACTTGAGATGGGGGATTAGGACAATGAAGGATATTCGTAGAAGCACGAGGACACGCACGCCAACAGAGACGTCCAAGGCATCTTTCCATGAACCACCCCTCAACACCAACCTTGCCCACGTTCTCAACAGCGACGTTGGGAATAGTGACGTCTCACACAATACCTCAGGGTGAGTGGCCTTGCGGTTCGTATCGCCATTTCCATCAGAGCTGGAAAGGCATCGTTGCAAGAAATCTGTGACCTCTGAGTGGATGGCAACAGATACATGGAAAATACTCGCCAATCACCCACTCGGTAGCGTGCCCACCCGCACCGGCATCCTGACGAATGTCATCGACGATACTCAGGACAGCATCACCCGCCTCTTTTACACGAGCGGCTGCAAACAAGGCCTCGCAATGGCGCTGTTGGATCGTGATACCGAGATCATCAAACTTCCATCCAGATATCTGTTCAAAACGTAATGAGACACGATATTTCACAAAGGAAACAAGAGCCAACTGACTAACGTGACCAGCAAGGGTGGTTGATTTTGAACAGTGCAGTTACGCAGTTGTGAGCGTGCATGTTCAAACAATTGTATTGCACGCTCGTTGTCACCATTCTCCATGCACGAGTTCCCTAGAGTAAGGTGCATATATGCCTGGTAAAAAATGTAAGGATAACCAGCGTGTCGGAACGTCACGCATGTACCTGGACCAAGTGGAGCATCGAGTTGAATCGCACGGCGACGATGAGATCGTTTATGCGCGAGATCCCATCCTCGTGATCTCCCGCCATGAATATCACAACAGCCTAAGTCAAACAAGTATGAGGAGCGACTACGAGTCTGCAAACATGGAAACACACCTTGATCAACAAAAGAATAGTCACGTGGGTTGAATGAAAGTGTTCAAACGTAGCATCGCACACACGAAATCCCTTGCGCATTTCCCCCTTGCCAACCAGGGCGACGAAATGTGCGATATAACCAACGACGGACGGCTGGATCTTGATGGACTTGAGGTACAAAACAGCCGTGAGTACGCAAGCTACAAGTATGCATGCAAGAGTAGAGCGATAAACACCTGTTGTGCATCGAGGACTGCCATGTCCCACTGTTGCAAGCATGTTCGGTTGAGTGCTCGGCCGGCCAGAACATGATGGCTTGGACTCTGCGATCCTAGGATTGCTTCGGTCAGCAGCACTTCTGCTTGAGCGTATTGATCATGTTTCCACGCATGGAGCACAGCTTCGTCAACGCAAAAATCTGGTTCCTGGAGTGTCGGGTGCAAAAGACGCAAGGGGATCGAGTCCTGTATGCATTGAAGACGATTGAAATGGATTCAGACGCGTTGCAATAATCCTCGAATAGTGAACAAAACCTACGACAACACGAGATAGACTATTGACGGTAATCATGCCGTCATTGGCAGCAGCTGCGAGATATCGATCATCCAGAGAGAGCGCGATCGAACATATGGTATCATGGTCTTGTGGGATATGACAGAGTTGGGTATGTGACGAGGTTCCCCAGAGGGTGACGGTGCCTTTTGTAGAGTACGCAATAAATTTGCCGTGTTGGGGAAAGGCAATGCACGACGTGTAGTTGGTATCAGGAACGGGCCATTTCGAGACGGTCGATCCAGTGGATACGTCAATTTTCTTTATTTTATTATCGGACACGACAAAGAGGTGGTTGTCGAACCACAAAAGGCCGATATTTCGCCAGGTCGTCACCCGAACTTGAATGTCAGAAAGTAGATGACCGTCATTGCTGTCCCAGAGCCGAACGGAATTCAGAGTCGCCGTCGCGATACGGTCACCTTGAGGAGCGTATTTCGCTGCAATGACCCAATCCTCGTGAGAGAGCACCTGTATTCGTCCACGAGCCGCAATGTCCCAGATAGCAGCCGTGTGGTTCCTCGACGCAGTGACGAGTCGAGTCGAGTCTGGGGAAAAGTCGACGGCAGTGATGTAGGCATCTTCCTCCCTGTGCGCAAATGATTTTTCAAACGTCGCCGCATCCCAGATGAGAACTCGACCTAGGTTTGTCCCCGCCGCGATCCATCAGCCGTCCTTTGAAACAGCGAGACAGTGAACGTTCTGCACCTCAATCGTTGTCATTCGTATTCCATCTTGCACGCGCCAAATGGAAATCCCATCGCTCCCACCACTGACAAGGCATTCGCCGTCCGCTGAAAATGTCACTGCGACGATCTGGTCACCAGCATTGATCTTGACGGGTATCGGATCTTTTCCAAGTCCAGAATCAGTGCCAGAGTAGCTTCTTTGTTGTACTACACACCGTTTATCGTCAACGACATCGAGTGGAGCAAAAGGAAAAGTCGTATCGACGAACAAGTATAAAACAGGGCAGCTTCTCACGTTTACGAGAACATTGGGGTTTACATGAAAGACAAAAAGTACAGTCACAACACGTCCAACGTCCGTACGCTTTGCACCAGCTTCTCCAACACCCCCGGGGTCACCTCCCCCACACGTACCACCACATGACTCTCCGCCGCGACACGTTTGTATTCATCCACGTTCTCCCGTTTCGGTGTGAGCAACAACGCGCCAAACGGATGGCACAGCCGCGCAAGGAGCCGAAGCGCGCGCGTTTCCTTTGCAGTAGGCGACAAGGACGACGGCGGCCGGAGAGACGCCATCGATGGGTCTGCCTTTCCAAACGTAGACGCCGACTTGGACGTGTTCGACCGTCCGCCAAACGATCGGCCGAGACGGGCGACAAGCCGAGCTGCCCGTGTTTGCGATGTGCGCGAAGCCCCAGGGTCAGAAGACTCCTCATAGGACAGTGGCTCCCCCACCACCGTCACACAATCGTCATCCCCATTCTCCTCCGTGTTCGCTTCGGATGTGTTCCCGACAGGACGTCTGTCAAGGAGAAAGTCGATCCAGGGATGGACCAGATACAGCGCCTCTAGTCGAGAGAGGTCTTCCCCTGTTTTGATCTCCACCACTCCCAGCACCGTCGTCTGTGCCCGGAACACCCGTTCTGTCCCGTTCTGCGACACAGACACACGCCCGAGTTTGAACGTAAGGCATGGCAACCGCAGCCGTTGTCCTACAAACGATGGCAGCACTGGTTCACTCAGCTTGTCATACAACTCATTCACCAGCGTCATGTTCAGTGAAGACGTCCGAAGGCTGCCAACAGCCGTTTCCAACGCAGCATCAGAGATCGCTGGTGGAATGTGCGTCGTCGGAGGGTTGTGGAACACATTGATACTCCCAGGGAGACAGCTGTTGAACGTTCCCGATCGCCCAGTCCACCCGAGGATGCTCGTATCTCCCGAGCTCGTGAGAAGCTGTGCCAACAGTCGCCCGAGTGACCTGTCCCCTTCACCATACACAATTGGCAACGACATCGAGAATATTCCGAGTAACGAATACGCTGCGTCCTCGGTTCGTGTTGTCTGCCGTGTAGAGGCGAGACTGAGCTTCTCTCGAATGTCGTCCAGTCCGGGACGGAGTGCCATCAACGCTCGCGCTGAGACACCGGTGGCCTCCTCCATCTCTGAAATGATCTCGGGTGACTCCTTGTGGTTATAGATCTTGAGGTTCAGGTATGGAGTCCAGTCCTCGGTGTAGAACCGCACCACCTTTGATGCATGGTACTCTTGAAGTGTCCATGCACGCGTGTTCCAAATACTCCACACGAGATCACCAGGCTGTGACAGACGGTGGACACCCAGAAGGAAAATGATCGTCATAGCTGACCCCTGGTACCACCTGAACATGCTAACCAGGGCTTCTTGAAGGACGAAATGATCCGCCTTGTTAATGCAGCATGTATCGCTCCATGCCCAGTTCAGCCCAGCGTCCCGTGCGATAGTACAAAACATCCGTAGTTTGTCGTGTGTCCGAGACGGTTCGAGATCGTGCACCACAATGTGCAACACTTCATCGTACAGCGGTTCGTTGTCTTCCCACTTGTGAGAGAACATTGCGTAACGGTAGTACTGCACAACCTCGTGCTCGATCCGAACATGGTCAATGTCGTTGACCATGGAGGATATCAATTCCTTGAAGATGGGTTGTGACTCAAACGAGAGTGCTTGCTGGGACTTGTCGAGAAGGTGGCCGGAGTGGGTGTTGATCAGTACGAGTGGGGAATCACGAATGACCTCCTGGACAGCCGCACGAATCGTTTCCTCTGTCTGTGCCGGGTTGGTATACCGGCGAAGCTGCTCTAGGAACGAAATATGAACATATGCACATGAAAATGTGGTCACTAGGCTTACCACAAATCTCGCGATCCGACGATTGTGACATTTTCACAAGCATTGTTTCCAGTGCAACGATGGCATCATCATAACGTTTCGAACCGTGCAAAGCGGTGTGCTTCCTCTCATAGCCAAGTGGAGAGAACGGATCAAGCTTGATAACCTGCGAATCTCAGTGAGCGTGAGCGCGTAAAGCAACAAAAATAAGCACTTCATTTGCATCGTTCAGTGCACCCTCCCACAGCCCCCTCTTTGCATATGCACAGCTTCGCTTGAAAAACAGGGTTTGTGGAGTAGCGGGATTCAGTGATAGTGCGACAGTGTAATGAGAGACGGCGGCGTCATATTGCCGAGCATTCATGGCGGTGTCTCCGAGATCCTCTGACCTTCCACGGCATTGTGACTCGAATTCTGCGTAAAGACAATCAGGGGTATCGTCCTAACGCATACATGGCTACTCACCCGAAATCCATTCAACCTGCTGATCATCTACTTCCTGTGACAACTCACCCCTCATTTGGTGGAAACACGCGATCGCATCAGAGATATTGTTGGTCATTTCCAAACCCTCACAAATCGCCCGGTAGATTAAGAATTGCGGAGGTATAAACTGGAGATAGATAGTGTCAAACTGATGAGGCTTGTCAGAGGGCGAGAATACGCACCTCAATTGCAGCAGCCAAGGCGTCTTGCCACGAACCACTCGCCAGCTTTAATCTCGCCCACAATCTCAACAACGGCGGCGGTGAACGAAGCATCGACACACTGTCGTTTGCATCGCTATTGCCATCCGGGGCGGAGAGGCACTGTTGCATGAAATCTTAAATGACAGTCAAAATGCGTAGCCATCAAACCGATGAAGAGTAAGCTCACCAGTGACCCATTCCGTGGTCGGCCCGCCCACACGGACTCCATAGTCAGACGCGTTGATGATCTCCAGAACGGCATCACCTGCTTCTTTTGCACGACCGGCCGCATACAAAGCCTCACAGAGGCGCTGTTGAATCGTGATATCGAGATCATCAAACTTCCATCCAAATATCTATCGAGAACAGCAATCAAATCGAATACATCATGAGTCAAAAGAAAACCCACTAATGAGAGCATAAGTGGTTGTTGGTTCTGAATCGTGCGATTACATAGTTGTATGCGTGCGTGCTCGAACATTTCTATTGCATACTCGTAGTCGCCGCTTTCCATAAACGAATTCCCAAGAAGGAGGTGCATATATGCCTGGTGGAAACGTCAGCAATGACATGGAATATATTGAGGGTCGCAAACACACCTGCACCAAGTAGAGCGTTGAGCTGAATCGCACGGTAGAAATGAGGCTGTCAATACGTGCTATCGCATCCTTGTGCTCCCCGGACATGAATATGACAACAGCCTAAATGGAAATGAGGGGGGATGATCAAGGATGATCAAGTCGAATGTAGGATACGCACCTTGATTAAAAGTAGAATTGTAACGTGATCCCCGTGAAATTGTTCGATTGCGATATCGCATACTCGATATGCGTCCTGCAAATCCCCCTTTCCAACGAGGGCGACAACATGTGCGACATACCCCATGACGGATGGCTGAGTCTTGATGGACTGGAGAAATGTGGAAGTCGTTAGCATAGATGCACACAAGAGCAGAGTGACACGCACCCTGTTGGCATCGAGAATTGCCGCATCCCACTGTAGAACACGAGCTCGGATCAGAGCTCGACTCGCCAGCAATTGAGGGTTGGGATTCTGTGATCTCAGGATGGCCCTGCTAAGCAGTGCCTCCGCCTCCGCGAGTTGATCATGCTTCCATGCTTGGAGTACAGCAACGTCGACACGAATTTCTGGATCTTGAAGCGTAGGATGTATGAGCGACAAGGGAATTGAATCCTACACAGATCAAATGAAGCATGATTAAAAGCTACAATTGGACAGTACACGAAACTTACTGTGATATGAGCCAGACATTGAATGACGACTATCCCGTCATCTGCAGCAACTGCAAGATACTGATCATCATGAGAGAGCGCAACCGAACGGATAGCACCATAATCTTGTGGTATGTGACAGAGGTTGGCATGCGTTGAGGTGCCCCAGAGGGTGACGGCGCCCTTTGTAGAGTATGCAATGAATTTTCCGTGTCGAGGGAAGGCGATGCACGAGGTGTAGTTGGCATCAGGGACGGGCCACGTCGAGATGGTGGAACCGGTGGAAACATCGACTTCCTTTATTCTATTGTCGGACACGACAAAGAGATGGTTATTGAACCACAGAAGACCGGTATTGCGCCAAGTGGTCACCCGCACTGGGATCTCGACAAGCATACCACCATGGTTGCTGTCCCATACACAAACAGAATTCAGAGTGGCCGTTGCGATGCGATCGCCCTGAGGAGAGTACCTGGCCGCAATCACCCAATCCTCGTGAGAAAGTTTTCGTACTCGTTCTTGCGCCGGAACATCCCAGAGAGTCGCTGTGTGATTCCTAGACGCAATGACGAGTTGGTTAGAGTCGGGTGAAAAGTCGAGCGCAGTGATGACAATGTAGGCATCTTCTTCCCTGTGCGTGAACACCTGTTGGAGTGTCACAGAGTCCCAGACGAGTACGCTGCCTAGGTTTGTCCCCGCTGCAATCCATCTACCATCTCCTGACACTGCGAGACATTGCACCTTCTGTGCTGCGATCATAGCTATTCGTTTGCCATCCTGCACCTGCCAGATGCACACCCCTTCCTCCCCACCGGTTACAAGGTAGTCGCCATTTGGTGTGAATGTAACCGCGTCTATCTGATGACCGACGTCGATTCTGATGGGCGTGTAAGGTCCTTCTCTAACATTAGTAATACAACCAGCTTGATTCTTCAACACGCACCGCATAAAGTGGACGACATGGAAATCTGAAGGAAAGGTGCGAATGAACGCCCAACGTGCTTGATATACACGGCAAATACAGCTTGGCATTCTCGGCGCTTGTTCATAGGCCCTTAGACCACTGTGAGGCATGGCCGGCGTATCGAACTAACTGTCAGCGCCATTGCCCCTGAGGTGTTTGCCAAGGTAAATTCGGGGCTGTGTAAAAATTTAGATTTGAGCCTTGTGACTTGGACGCACACCAAATTCATGGTAGTACTGCTGCTGGAACGTTAATCTCGTGGGTTGTGGAACTGGCGTGTCGTTGGTGAATGGAACTTTCGTCACTAATGTCAGCGGTGACCATCAAAGCGGCGCTCTAATTTTTCAGCTCAGCTCTTCACGACCGTAGTGGATGACACCGAAGGAGTCACTCTAGTGGGTGGCAAGTCCGAGTTGTTTCCTCTAGACTTTGTATACTCAGAGTTATGCCATTTAAGTTTTGAAAGGCGGCGTATTCGATCTAAACTATCCATCCAAGCGCTTCATGCCAATGCAGACGCGTATCTTTTCTCCGCATTCCTAATCTAGGCTATGGCAGGTCAGACGATAGGTTCTGTCGAGAGTAAGCACTTTCTTGCTGTACCGTGAACAAAATACCTTGGGTAGGTAAGTGATGTCCTTGGCCCCCACGTCTGGCATCGAACTCTACCGTACACGATATCAACACAGCGAGTTCGGTCTAGAACGGAGAACCCTACGTGCTGGGTCGCGGGTGGCAACGCCTGCCCGCTTGTTTGCTCCGGGTTCCTTGTCGGCCCCTTGAGAGAGCCGTTTGAGCTCGCGTTCAGTAAGTTCATTGTCTGGGATCTTTTGTATGGCTTCCGGGGGAAAAGCCTCGACAGGTTTGTCTCCAACAAAGTTCTGAGTGACCATGGTACAGAAACAAAGACGGTCTGGTGCATTTGGAATGTAATGGAACTTGTGACGTCATGCACAGACCACTCCTATTGTTACGTCTGGACATACACACGAGTCTAGTTTGCCACTATATACTGACAACACTCCGCGTGCGTGTTTGACACATGTCCGCTACAATTCTCGCCAAAATGTGACTACTAATGGGTGAACACCGAATGGACAGCTTCCATGATGAAACCGGTTATTGTCTAGCCGATGGTCTGTGATTCACTAAAGGGCCTCGCTCTTGGGCCATATTCTGTGTCTTCTTCTGACTTGGGTACAAAACAAAAGACCCTGGCGTGAATGGTAGTGGACCTTTGTGGTATTTGGCGCGCAGGCCAGGTGGTCCGAGCACAGGCGTTTCACAATGAATGAACGTGTGAAACAATTGAACCGCTTTCTGTCCACGGTTCCACGCCCACATCCTCATGCTGACTACTTAAAGCCAGCCCGACGCTTCTCTCGACACCAACCATGTCCTCCAACAGCAAACGACCGAAAATCGAATGCAGTCCAAGTCCAACATCCCCACCGTGCTATATGCCCGACACCGATCTAGAGCCCCTCGATTTGGAGCTCAGTCATTCACAGGTTGGAACGTACGTCGTCGTAGCCTTGGCTCGTACTCTAATCCCTGCTCAACCGTTGTACATAGATCCCGGAGTCTCATTCCAAAGACTAACAAACCAGTTTTCTCCATTCCGCATTTTCTCAAGTTTTATCGGTCTAACAAATCCACCGCCACCATTCATCGAGCCCTCCTCATCTCAGAAATTCTCTCCCTCATCCTTGAGTTCGTACGCGGATTTGACGAATCTTCCGAAAGCGAAACCAAGTGGGATCGAACGTCGGGAAAGCGCACCCTTGCAGCCATCGCCCAAACATGTCGCGCCCTGAGTTCCCCCGCTTTAGATGTCCTTTGGATGCGTCTCGATAACCTCGATCCCCTGATAAAGGTCTTACCGAAGCGCATGTGGCGCAGAAAACAGTATCCCTTTGTCGTATGTCTCATCGATGATTCAACCGATTTTTCTTACCCTTCATAGGTTCGCTTGTTCATGGGGGAAAAACAGTGGGCGACGTTTCGCAAGTACGCCGAGCGTGTACGGTATCTCCGTGGGCCCTGTTGGCGTGTACCTGCCGCAGTCCAGAACAACGTTATCGATGCCCTCGTCCGGTACCAAGACGCCACCCTTCCGTTACTCCCCAACCTCACCGAACTCGTGTGGAGCGAACTCAAGATGTCAAACTTGATCGACCCAAGCGTTTCCCTCATTCGACATTTCGCTGGCCCACGCGTCACCACCGTCTCACTCTACCTTATCTGTTGGCCTAATCATGTCTCTTCGGAGCTGGCGGTCCTCGCTGATCTGCCAAATATGTGTCCAAACGTCACTTCTTTCACCGCATTTTTCCCCCGCTCGTCATACAACGACCATTCCACCGAAATCGGCGACATCGTACGACGCTGGCCAAAACTACAGGTTCTCCGCGGTTGCGCCCTCTCTCAGCCGGTGATGGATACTCTTCTTGCCAGCCAGAAGCTCCATACGCTCAGCATCGAACTCAACAACTCAAACACGGCGGTCTACAACGGCCATCTTCCCCCACATGTCCACACTTGGTCGCTTGGTGGCAACAGCGCCGCGCTGTGTCTACGCTACCTCGCCACCATCCAGGGCAGCCCAATCAACTTCCATTTACGTATTGGCGCGGACGACTCGACAACCGCGGATATGGAAGAGCTCGTAGGATTGTTGCCGGTGCGGTTAGACAAGGATCGGCTCCGTACGCTCGGGCTCGAGCTCACCTCGTCGTACTGGAGCACGCCCGCAAGCGACTCGTTTGCGCTCTCGTCCGCCTTTCTTTCAGCTCTGGGGAGCTTCTCTGGGCTGAGGGAACTAGACGTGAGCACGTTTTGCGTGGCAGAGATGGATGATGCGGCGTATGAAACCTGGGTCGGGGGCTTGACGGGTTTGACGAGTTTGAAGGTGGGTGTGGGGGATGTGTCCAAGGCAAGGCCGCTTGCAAGCGTGGGCGCGGTGTTGTCGGTGTTGAAGGCATGTCGCCGACTGGAGACGCTGTGGATGGTGTTCAATGCTTCTCTGCCGTTGCCGTCGCGGGTTGACGACAAGGGAAAACTACCAGAAGGAGCAGCGTCCGTGCCCGAGGAGGACGCGGACGTGAACGCGATCCAGAGCAAGTTGGCAGTGACAAAGGTCTCCGAGAACGAATGGGGCGTGACGAATTACCTCATCACTCAGCTTCGCGTTGGATATTCGCCGATAGGAGAGGATGAAGAGGATTTGGAAGCGTTGGCGAGGTGTTTGAGAACGGTGATGCCGCGATTGGAAAAGATCCGTTCGGAGAGGTATCCGGTCGAGGTCAATGATCGGTGGGGAAAAGTGCAGGCGTCGTTGATGCGAAATTGAGGCATGTTCTGTGCGCATTAGTGTTCTCCCTTTTGTTTCGTCTATGATTCTTTCTTTTTTTGATTTCTTCCCCTCTCCCACTGTATCGCCAGATTACTTGCCTTGCCTTGTTCTTGGAAACCTTGCTGAGCCTCTTTCGTCTTCTTTTTACGGTCCGAGGTATTTCAGTGGCTACTCTTACGTGCTGTACCACCATAGTGTGTACTCTTTCGTACTAGGATCATGTTTTGTATGTCGTGTCACGAATCTTGTGTACAATCCAATCCAATAGAGGCTTGTTTGGGGAGTGGCATGGCACGATTGATCGTCCGATGGGACTGCTGGACTTTTGCTCTACGCTCGACGCCCACGAGGAAACTACCTTGGCGACACGTTCTCCACCACATGCTCATGATTTACAGTACAATGAAACGCATAAACGCATATGCCACATGGATGGCAGTCCCTGCCAAGCCTGGTACATAATCCAGTAGGGAGCGTCCTATAGCGTAGCTCAAGGACGCGGCCATCTAGGGAGCCTCACTGCGACACGACGCGTTTTATTTTTCGATAACTTCTGTTCGCCGTGTTTCATCGCGTTCTCTCCAGTGGTCGGCCCTGTGGCCTGATGGAACATCAACGCACCATGTCTCCTTTTAGGCTCGGCTCGTACGACCACGGCCTGTTGTCAGTCTACCAACGCGAGGCGTTCATCTTGTCGCTCTAGCCGTGTCCCCACCACGCATAATAATGCGGTCCACCATCAGCACATGACCCTGACGGACATTGTCACACAGGCGCAGTAATATTGGTGCTCACAGGTGGATAGCCTCTTCCTTGGTCAGGAAGAAACACGTTGCAATAGCCCTTCTTGACACGCATCCCAAACGCGCTACCGAAATCCCTTTTTGGGGCCATGTACCGATGGTGATGCGTCGAATGACACTTCCGTTCCCTGCCGTGCGAGGACACGGTCATGTCGACCCCAACTCTGGGGCGTGCGTGTCCTATGAAGAGCATAGACGTTTTGGTGTGTCCGTGCTGGCACGGAGATCAGCCCAACGGGGAACATCCACGAGGATCATTAGCCAGTTCAGAATTACTTACTCGAGGACGAGCCTGAGGGCGTCCGGTAAATGTGGCACCTCCGATGACATTTTCCGCCTCGATCCCGATCGCAGTTGTCGGATGATGCGCTGGCGGATCCCCATGGAACATGTAAGCATGGAGCAAAGATACCCGTTCCGGCGTACGTACGGGACACTGCAAAGAAAAGCGCGGGGTCCGGAGTCTTGAGGTGCCGACTGCGATGGGAAACACGCACCGTTGGGTATCTTTGGCACTGGACAAGCCTCGAGGTAATGAAACAGAGAATCGCCATCGCCATATTCGCGGGCGAAGACGTTTACAGTGTTTCTCTGACATTCGGAGAAGACGGCGGCAAGTCCTGAAGCGGTGTCTGGTATGTCGGCCAACTCGGAATGGGCCATGATCCGAAACGTCACTTGTCCGATGATTTGTCCGCGCGCTGGTGCAACGTTTGATTAGGTCCGTTGCAGGTATTCCACAATGGCATTGAGATGATATCGAGTTGGCATGTCTGGCTCAGACATCGACAGCAGAGGGTGCCCTTACCGTAAGTCGTGTTATCAAAACGGTGTGTTCGTCCTAAAACAGTGGTGAGTGTCCAGATGGTCTGGGTGAGCACAAGCAGGTGGAACAGATCTTTAGGCCTAAAGAATGTGTCAGAGTGACTCAAGTCGTAGTAAAAGTACGACATCTGAACAAGGAAGTGTAGGAAATACAAAGGTAAACAATACTACCCCAAGCTATTTCACTTTCTTAAGGTCAAGTCCTAGGTACCGGTAGTTGGCGAGACTCGCCTCCAACGGTCTTTGCAACGGATGGCTTATAGCGCCAGTACATTTTGTATGCATTTCGCCTATTTTTCTAAACCATACCGCCTGACCACACTCGTAGAGGAGCAAAAGATACAGGGAACGTAGTCCAGCGCAGTACCGTGTTAGCGGCTAAGTGTTCTTTACCCATGACGTCCGGTGTGTCCTGTCATCCACTGTATGCGATTCTGACAAAAATTTCGCGGGTGGGAGCATGACTGGTTGTCTCAGCGATTTATGTAACCATTGTCAGCCTGAAGTGCCGCAATACTACCTCATTCGACAATCTCTGCAAAGTCAAACCACAAAAACTGACAGGTTTGATGCGTCTCCATAATTCCTGTCTCTACCATGTGTTACCGAATCATTCATGGGTCAGTTTTTGGCAAGCTTGCCATAACTACCCTCTTTGAATGACTGCACAAAACACATTATGCTTGCAGGGATGCAGTCCAGGTCAAAAGGCATGAAAGAGCACAAGGCAAGATGCTGAAAATTTTCTTTGAGCCCTCCTTTTACTCCTTTGTGCACTCAAAATACCCCAGTGATGTTCAGCCATGTATCCTTTCTCCTTGTAATCATGACAGCGGCTTTTACTGCAGTTGCCAATGCTGCACCCAGCATGCTCAAGATGTGCAGAAACACATGTGTTTCCCCCCCCCAAAACCTGTATTGTTGTGTCACATCCAGCATGAGTCTTGTCCTCTTTCTGACATGACCTTTACAGATGACATGACCTGGCTTGTAGGGAACCATGGGATACCTCTGTTTCAAGTCTCCCTCTGGTTCAGAATGTCCAGGAAAAATGCCACTGTGTTGCAATGGCATCATGAGTTGATATGCTTGAAGGTTCCCTAGTGGGCACTGATTAATGTTTGGTTTCTTATTCAGGATTGACAGGTTATGGCTGTGGCACTCCTCCTGACAGTGTTACCTTTCAACACTGATACTCAGCAGTCATGGCCTGTCAGTGATGCTTCAATTGGATATTTATCGAGCTCTGTATTGATTGCTTTCAATGACTTGCATCAATTCAATAGGAGGACTGTGAAGTTCTTCTCCTAGTGAACTGACAGTGTCTTGAGTGATAACTTGGAGATCAGGTGACCTGTGTTGGCATAAAGTAGGAGTTGAGTTGCTGTTGGCAATCACATCACAAGTGTACAGGGAGCAGACGTACGTCGGGAAGCTGAGCATTTGAATGTGGAGGTTGTAGTTGTTTTGGCACAGTTTTGCTGTTTCTGTTCTTTGCAGGAGCACCTATACTAGACTACCTGGAGACAAGCATGACCAGTTGGCTAGTGTCCTGGTATAAAATCCAGTGAGTGACAGCCAATTTCAGTCATTGAAACATACTAGATTTGTCTCCAGCAGGCCATCAGCGAAGATTCAAAGTGTCCGATAGATCCGGAGGAAACGTGGTAATAGAAAGAATATTGATGATTCGGTTATTACACTAGTTCTTCCCAGCTCTGTGTGCTGGTTCAACATTCTGACAACGACCCGAATGAGTACGTTGCCAGTCTTTTTTGCTGTTGTAGCATCAACGTGACATTGCAGCTTGCAAAAAGACGTCGACAGGAAGGTCGCACTCGAAATTGACTGTCAGGGTACAGTTCCTGTGTCAGTCGCATTTTCAGTGGACGGCCGGCAGGTCGTGAGCGGCGAGTGTTCGTCCAACTTGGCTAGAGGAAAGCTCAGGCGGTGGCTTGTCAGAGACGGACGAGAAGCTGGACCCGCAGTCGACGTGACCAATGGCGTGCATGGCGTCTCTGTCTCCAATGACGGTTTATGGCGCGTCAGCATCGAGGGACGGGGTGCTGTCGTGCGGAACACTGCCAACAAGCGCGTGCTGACAGTTGGGGACCACCGCGAAGCTGCCTCACGCGTATACGTGGTCGACGTGTCTCCTGACTCGACTAGGTTTGCATCTGGGTCAG
Source organism: Xerocomus spinulosus (assembly GCA_038094075.1). Taxonomy (NCBI): domain Eukaryota; kingdom Fungi; phylum Basidiomycota; class Agaricomycetes; order Boletales; family Boletaceae; genus Xerocomus; species Xerocomus spinulosus. The sequence continues at coordinate 28,891 of JBBPTN010000118.1, read as the reverse complement.
GAGATGGGACTGTCCGTGTCTTTAGCATCTCCACTGGGCAACGCTTGTTGGGCCCTCTACGGCACGACAACAAGGTATACGGCGTCAAGTTCTCGCCGAACGGCGACCGACTCGCGACGGCCGCGCTGGGGGATGGCCTCGCAAATCTGACGCCAGGCTCAGTCCGGGTATGGGATGCCAGCACGGGCACCAAGCTGGTCGACGTATCCATAAACAAGATCTTCACGCCGTGCACGCCGTTCGCGTGGACAACCGACAGCCTTCTCTTCGTCGTCGCGTCGAGCCAGATCTCGCAGATCCATGTGCCCACAGCGCAGGTGCGTTCCGGGTGGTCGCTCCCAGCGGACTATAACGTGTCCTATTGCTCGCTCGCGACCAATGGGCGGTTTATCGTTTGTGCAGACGATGCGCGCATCACGTTTTGGCACGGCTTGTCGCTCACACGCGTCGGCCCTACGCTCGTCGAACCGAGTGCCATCCGGTCCATCGCACTCTCGCCCGACGGCAACTACCTTGCATGCGGCAGAAATGACGAGAAAATCGCCGTGTATGCGCTCAGGGACGTGTTACCGCTCAACTACATCCTCGATGTGAGCACACTCGTCGTCAGACTTTGCCCGCGATCTCACACTTGTATACCCCAACTTTCCGTTCCTTAGCCTGTCACTCAGTTGCCACTCGTCAGCGTGGATGTCGACGCGTTCCGATCGTGGATTGAAGACGACCTTGTTAGCACGGACACATGTCTAGCAAAAGACCCTGCGTCTGGTCCAGTTTTGCGGCATCACATGCTTGCGAATCGGGCGCTTGTGCGTGCGCGGAGGCAGCAGTGGCATGCAGCGCTCGATGCAGCTGAGGAGGTAACGTCGTATCCTTTTTATCGCGTATCTCTCCATTCACGCCTTCCAAGTCGCTTGCCATCCAGCGGTCCGCTTTACCACATGTCGCAAAGGCGCTTGCGCGGATCGGTCAAGACCAGCAAGAACTCGCGCTTCAGTGCTTTGACCTCGTTTTTCGAGACTGCCACACAGACGAGATTGAATTCCTATTGTTGATCAAGGTATGTTGTCCTTGCCATACCGCTTCTCTCTCATTTTGTTTGTGCAGGCCATACTGTTGTATGTGTCCGGGAAGCGCGAGGATGGAATAGCACGTGTGAACAGCCTTCTTACTGGTGCAGACGACAGCAAAAAGTACCACTACTTCCAGGTATGTACCGTGCTCAACGTCGTGTTAACCATCCATGAGACTCACAATCCAACCTTGTAACATGACTTAATGAATGGCAGGTACTCGGGAACATGCACCTCAAACAGGGCGAATTTGAAGAGGCGATGACGTCGTTTTCGGAAGCGCGGTCGCATGCACTCGCTCGGCAGGGGTTTCATCTCGTGACAATCTTTCTTGCAAGTAACCTTTTTACCCATTGTGCGCATACTCAAGCGGGGTCACATAGATATTTGGTCCCGGCTTTGAAGAGCTTGATATTACGGTTCGGCGGCCTCTACGAGATGCCACAGGTGGCCGGCGTCGTTAGAGATTGATATGGTTCCGGAACACATTGGAGAGACGACGAGCAGATAGGTAGGAGACTACTAGTATCCTGTGTTCATGCTGACTCGAGGGGACATCTAGATACCTCGACACAACACGAGCGCTTACTTGTTAGTAAATCTTCACGGTAGATGCGATACGATTTCTACAACTCGGTTGGGCGGGTCACCCGCGATCGTCGGTCCTGCTGGTTCTTTCCCCGGTCTCACGAATTGGTGGTAATTCGGGCATTTAATATTGGTTGGATTTCCATATTGGTCACTCTTCGTATCGCGATCGATCGTCCTGGGCCACTACTAACCCTTCGACGTCCACCAGCTTTACGTGCTACCTACCATTTCATCTGATCGATTCAAGGCTGTTTCACTGGGGTTGCAATACACTCATATTGTGATCTTTAGCACGAGGTCACTGCTACATTGATATCGATGAGCGGAAGCGGGCGCCGGGGTCGATTGCGTGTCGGCAGGGGTGTTTCAAGGGGAGGAAGTGGTCGGGGATCGCCCGATGCCAGCAACTCCTCTGATCGTTTTCATAGCGACGGTGGGCGTGGTGGAAGAGGTGGGCGTGGCGAAAGAGGTGGGCGTGGCGAAAGAGGTGGGCGTGGTGGAAGAGGTGGACGTGGCGGAAGAGGTGAGCATGATTTTCGTGGAAGGCGGACTGGAAGGCGGACTGGGAGGGGACGCGGACGAGGTGCACCGTATGTTGCCCAACATTTGGACATTATTGACTGTGATGACACTGCCCTTCTTCTAGCGCTGCCATTGTCGTCCCAGAGACTTATAACCTGCCAGCGAATATTGATGCACGTATCGCGGATGATTCGGACAAGGCTCGCATTGCCTCATCCCATTTTGACACAGATTCTGGTGATCGTCCCCGGCCGAGTATTGGGACGAAGGGGACCCGGATCGCGCTCCGCACCAATTTCTTCCCCGTGCAATTACCGCCGGGGCCTTTGTACGGCTACGATGTCTTCATGCTTCCCTACGGCACTCAGGGCGTCAAACGGCGTGTCTTATCCCTCGCTGAGCAAACAGTTGCGTGGAGACAGGCCGGCATGAGTGGCAATGTTGCGCATGATGGGAATACACGACTTGTCTCTGCCATCGAGTTACCCGAGTCATTAACGATCGCGGTGGAATACCACGAGGCTGGAACCGATCCCCCAGAACAGGATGCCCCAGTGTACACGCTCTTCATCAACTTCGTCCACAGTGTTGATATGGAGAGTCTTTCAGAGTAATTTGTTGTCTCGAGTTCTAGAGTCTTGGTACTGACATGTTGCTAGATATCTCATGGGCCATCTTCCACATTACAATAATTACAACGTATTGCCGTTGATTGCGCCCTTGAACACCATTCTCACCTCTTCCTCGAGGAAGGTAGATCTTCAGGTCGGACGAAATCGATACTTCTCGCGTGGCGCGGTCGAACCGATGGCAAGGCATGACGGTAGACTCGAAGTTTGGAGAGGTTTCCAGCCAGTATTGACACCTGTTCACAAACAGCTCATGGTCAGAGTCGGCATCAGCAGGGCAGCCTTTTTTGTACCCGGTAATCTGGCGCGCGCGATGAAGGACTTTCGTGATCCTTTGCTCCGTGCTCGCACCCTTTTCCGTCATGTGAGTATCAAGACAACCCATCTTGGAGATAGAAGGATTATCAGGGAACTTGTGCCTCACACCGCAAGGATTTACTCGATCGTTACGCCCGAATACGGATCAGTTACTTTGGAAGACTACTTTCGGCAGAGTAAGTTTATCTGTGGGTCATCTGGGCTGCGTTTAATCGTCCGTTTTTTCCAGAACACAGTATTAGACTTCAATATCCAGATCTACCGTTGATAGACTTCTTCGGTAGGCAGACATCAAGTTACTACTTGCCAGCAGAGGTCTGTGATATACTTCCGGAGCAACGTTATCGTCCCCCTGAGAACAGGGATCCATTCTTGATAACCGCCATAAGGCTTCGACTCACTAGCGAGAACGAAGCGGCGATCGTCAACCAAGTTCGCAATCAACTGGGACCGGATGTTCGCAGGCCTGAGCTACGACGCTTTGGAATGACCATTGGTTCGGACATGTCTGTGATTCCTGGGCGCATTTTGCCGAAACCTAGAATTCAGTACTCGTCGGGACCTGCGCAGATTGACGCCCAAGCCCGCTGGAATCTTCGAGGTGTCAAGTTTGCAGTTGGCGCACGCTTGAACAACTGGGCGGTGCTGGTCATCAAGGATAGATCTAGTGATGAGTTTGTTGACCCCCGAGAGTTGTCTTTCCGCCTGGCTGTGGATCATTTTCGCGACGCGTGTAACCAGTATGGGATGCGCGTCGCTGACGACCCGAAATATGCCATGGCCGAGTTGCCACCCAGGAACCCGGCGGGCGGCTACTACGACGATCAGAAACGCGCTTTGGAGCGTCAATCCAAAACCCAGCTTGTTTCTTGTCATGCTCGCAAACAACGACAAGGCGGTCTACGAATGTCTGAAGCACATGTGCGATGTCTTCTTGGATGTTGCTACTGTATGCCTCGAATCTCGCGAGATTCGCCAGGACCGTCCTCACTACTTGGCAAATGCAGTGTCAAAAGTCAACATGAAATTGGGTGGTATCAACCATAATCTAGACACTCACAGCAATAGGTGGTTGAATGAAGTCCTCACCATGGTTGTCGGTGTTGGTCTCACATACCCAGACCTAGGGAGTGTTATAGGGACTCGTAAGGATGGCTCCTCTGTATGTCCTGTTGACACGCATTTCCATTACAGCATCCATCGCAGCCGTTGTCGCTAGTGTTGACAACAGTTTTACGCAATATCCTGCCACGTTGCGGATGCAAGGGTCTCAAATAGAGGTATTGTAGTCTTTTGAATGGTGCCATCGCTGTCCTCAACCAATTTTTTGATGAGATGGTTCAAGACATTCAGAGTATGATAATTGACAGGTTAACCCTCTTTGAAAAGAAAAATAATGGGAAGCTCCCTGAACGAATCATTGTCTATCGCAGTGGCATTTCAGAGGTCAGTTTTTATGTTGTGTATTTCAGTGATGGACTTACTATCTCCAGACTCAATTCCACTACCTCAGATCGGTTGAACTTGCGCCCTTCCTCGAAGCATTGCACACTTTCCGTCCCGGTGTATATACACCCAAACTCACTGTCATTGTGTGCAGCAACCGCCACCAGGTGCGGTTTTATCCCACAGACAACGCCAGTGCTGGAAGGAGTGGAAACCCCCTTCCAGGTACTGTGGTTGACCGCGGTGTCACCATCATGAATCATTTCGACTTCTTTATACAACGTGAGCATCGGATATCATATACATACTTGCTCTAGCTGCTGACACCGGTGGTGGTAGCACATGGCGCATTGTTAGGCACTGCTCGTCCGGTCCATTACTATGTCGTCTATGATGACAGTCGGTTCGATGCAGATACCATCCAGGGACTGACTACCTCTCTCAGTTACACGTCTGCGCACACGACCGAAGCTGTGCGGCTACCATCTCCTGTCTTGTACGCCAAGGCTGCATGTCAACGTGGAAGATGCTATTTACGCAAACTTTTTCGTGGATGGGAAGAAACGATGGAAAACACTGGGGAGCTACAGGATACTATGCGAGAAGCGACGAGATTGTGGGGTAATGGTGTGTCGGGGGCGAGCCTGAAGAACACCACGTTTTACCTGTAAGCTATTGGGAGTCCGGGACTATTGAGGTTATGGAACAAGTGATTGTGTGAATTTCTGGTGTGTTCGATTGTGTATGTCTCAAAATAGGACATTTCAAGTAACAAACCAGGAGGGGCCACCCCGAGGAAACGGTTTCACTCCCTGAGCTCAGTGTGCATGACGTCCTAAGTGGCCGAGCATAAAAATCATTCAATTGATCAGAGACAGTGCGTAAATCTCACTGGCTTCAATCGGTGCTATCATTCTTTGCGTTCGCGTGACTTGTGTTCTCTCTCCACAATTGACAGGTGTCACCGCAGTAAGGCCCATTAATTGATCAAATAAATCACTTTTATAGATATCTCCGCCAATACTTGTCTGCGTACCGAAATGTCTGCCGACATCAACAAGTATGTTTTTGGAAGGTTCCATACTCCCTGACAAAGAGAATGTTTGCATGTCCGCACAAATGCCTGCATCATGCAGGGGCAAAGGACTCGTGTACAGATAAAAAGACGACGCGAGTTACGGTTCCCCACTTTGATCCACTGGTTCTCTGAGCGCATTTGCCAAGCATGTTCAAGCATTTATCTGCTCTTCTTGCCATTACCATCGCTGCGTTAGTCGTGGTCACCACTGCACAGGCCCAAAAGTACCAATGCGAGTCCGGCACTGGAACTCTGGATTGTTGCCAGAAATTCTACGTGAGGTTCCAGCCTTTTGATCGATAACACATGCTCATCGTCCACGATGACGTTGTCTGGTCCTCAGCCAGACCGGAAGGAAGGGGAAATATGTTTTGCATCTGGCCCCACCAATGAGTGTCCGGATCGTGCGCCTGTAGCCCTGTGCTGCAAGGACTTTGTGAGTCGACGAACGAGTTGAATGTTTCTGATCGACTCTAACTCTTTCTTCAGAACATTCTGATGGCTATCGGGATAGACTGTGTTACTGCTGACAATGCCTAACGTTGATACACATTGCACTTTTGTTTACCCTGTTCTTTGATTTGTTTCCGTGATCGTCAGCACACAACAGTGTCGGTTAAGTAACTTAGATTTGTTTCATTAGGTTTTTGGGTGTAAGGATCATACATGGACATCGCATGTGGATTCACGAGATCCTCTCTACCGCGAACTAGCCAATCATATTGACACTGAATCACCGAATCTCCTAAGTTCGAGTAAGAAGCGAAAATAGTGTTAGTGGATATACTATCCCCTACAATGACTTCGTCACTCACAGATGGGTCACACTTAGTCACAGGGGTGCCTGTCGCTCCAAAAACCATTAGGAAAGCACACACACGATGAGCTGGAGGTGCCGGTGATGAATTAGCGTGAAACCCAGACATTTCTGTCTCACCCATTTCTGCTTCGTTCTCGCCCATTCAAGCTCGGAAGGCCTCATAATCCATAGTACTTTTGATGTGGTTGAATAGATAATGAAAATGTTGTACATTTTGCAGTCGTGACGAAGTCATTGTGTGCCGAAGTCCGACTGTAGGGAATAGTGACTAGCTAACTGGTAGACTCGGGACTCTGAGAACAGCGCCACGCAGGAAGCGCGCTGGCTCTGAGTAGATGTCAATAATCTCAGTTGCTGTCGGATACTAGGACCAGGATTGACTGAGTCGGGTAGGGACTTTGGCAGGGAAAGGGATACAGCTCGATTGCTACATGGACTCGGTACGCACAGCAAACGTGCCACAGACTGTGAAATTAGAAAAACAAAAGTGCATGGTTGACGTCCTTGACTTGCTGGACGAGGTGAAGAATGACCAAAACATGCATGTAGTTGTGGCCCTATGTTCCGAAACTCATAATTTGCTTCTTGTTTGAACTTGGAAACGGATGTAGGAACTTAACGTCGTCTATCTCAGTCCCCATACAAACTTGTTACACGATTCGTGGTAGCATCATTTGAGAAATAGATCGGAGTTTCAAATCACTCTTTGTTACTGATCAGACATGTCAGAACCATTTCTCTAACTTGCAGATTTTTAGATCCATCAGATCCATCCCGTGTTTCTGTGGGATTTTTTGTGGTCGTCTTGCCACGCCAAACCATCGTCTAATCTGAAACGCCTTGGAGATGAAACCTCCTTACGGTCGTCACTCGACTGCAGTATTTCAGACCTTTGGGAGTTCTCTGTAAGTTAAATTTTACACATAATGATCCTTCTCTTAGCGCTTGGCCTTGTAGCTACAGTCTCGACCACCCCAATCATTTGGGATGGTCGTGCACCTTACAATTATACAGGCGACGATCTCAATAGTTCTGTCGACCCATACCTATCGTGAGTCTATCATTCTGCTCTCACAACACTTACTTTTTTGCTAATTGTTCGACAAGGGTTGTAAAGGGAAGTGCTAAGAACGCAACACACGTGAGTCCAAACGTTGTATTAATATAGTGTTCGGTGGTAAATCTTGGTGACTCGACCAGTATACAACGCTCTTGGGACACAATCTCGATCCTACCCCACTGTGGAACGTTTACTATGATCCACCTGCGAATCTCTCCTACCCCACCGAACAACCTATAACGATTTCCATCGACAACACATCCATTTTCATTCCTGGCGGAAATCCTCCCCAGCCACAATATGGATTCCGCCGCACTGAACTTATCGCCCAGAAATCCAACAACCACACGGCTCTCGATAGCACTGCTGACGTTGGCACGACTGTCTTCCATGTGTCCATTCGGGCGGACGACCATCTTCCCTTGAACATGTCTCACGAGTATCAGATCGTTTGGATCGAGCCCAGCGACGGGAGCCACGTATTCGAGATCCAGCTTGGTAAATGATGATTTCCTCCTGGCATTTCGGCCATTTTGCTCAAGTCTCTTTTCCTTCTTCGTATAGGCTCCCCCTTCACGGATCCCACAGGGGCATTACCTGTCGACAAAGCCCACTATTTCAAAGTCAGAAATCACGCCCTCAATCTCTTGTTCCAGACACCGTTCACCTCGGGTGATTGGCACAACTTTGCCATTCAGGTCGACTGGACCAGTCTCACACTTGGCGTATTTTATTCCACAAACGGGGGGCTACTCCGGCCGGTCACCAGCGTAGAAGATAATATGAGTGCCCCTGCAGGTATGGCTGGTCAGGGTGATTTTCACTTTGGAGTACTCAAGGTGGGTTTGGGTCGTCCCACTCAACTTTTTCAGCGGTGCTGACATGTACAGCTTCCACTTGTAGACCCGTCTGATTCACCTTTGGAACAGGCGGACGTCGTTCATCATGGAATCCAGGAAGGAGACAAAGAGGCGTTGACGTACTCTGGCATGTTTATCGAGAGCGTCGAACATGGCGTGAGCATTGGGTTGGGATTAAATGACAGTCCCATTGCGCCCATGACCCGATGGGGTTCAAAACTGGAGGGACCGAGTGGATCAAATTCATAGCGCTCCCAAGGACACCCGGGCTTTCGTAATTATGACGCTATCCTCTGTTGCTTTCCACATGCTAGCTGCTTCGAAGGGTTACAACCCCATAGAGCAATCCCGCGTCGGCATGAATTGGGATGCCGGCTGATCGCTGTGCCTTGGCGGACCCGCAGTGCCTCCATGATGAATGATTTTTATTATAATATACACTCTGACTTTGCGTTTCCATATAGCCGCACAAACAAACGGGGGGAAGAGGCGTCGTGAGTCCTCAACTTGTATGCGATGATTTTGATCCATCGCAGCCTCGCTTCCTAGGGAATATGTGTTGAAAACCCTCGAGCATTCCGGTCACTTGATGAATCCGGGAGAGTATGATCTCATCAGGATTCCGTGGAGTGGCCTCGCGTTCTAGCTTTCACAGCATCTGCCGTGAAAACACACATTCCTGTGCAAAAAAAAATCTCCGTGAAAGTTCGTACATTCTCATGCGTGTACGTTTCAACGACTATGTACGCTCTGGATGCTATTTACTTTATGAATAGACCGACCAGGAATGTGTCTTCAACATCTCCAGTGTCCGCTTCCGTGAAACCATGTCGGATACACGCAAGACGGCCACCTCTGAATGACTTCGAATTGTTGGCCGACGGCCATCGTACGGCTATGCATGATATATGAAGCTTAGCCATTCAAAAGTCTAGAATAAGAACCCCTCAATTGCCACCGCGGAATGGAACATCACCGCACTAGGGACCTTTACAGTAGCCCTTGTTTCCCCCGACAGGCCCCCGCAGCGACAATGAGGTCATATTTATCTCCATTTCGCCGGTGATCGTAGCAGCTTTACGTGTTCCCTTTGTCTGGCCACATACAACCCCCCTACAGTCCGTATCATTTATATGGACCATTGGGACGTCCACCCATCACTACCACTGTCTCTCGTAACCCAATTTCGAGCCTAGAACGCAAGTACAAGTTTCCCCCTCCCATTTACCATGACGTTGTTCGCTCGCTTGTGCGTTGCATTCTTCACCGCAAACTATCTTCCCGCTATGGCCATCGTTGTCGGTGAGCGTAACCCTGAAGCTCGGCACGATCATGTCTCTTAGCCCCCGGTCTAGTTTTGCTCGCATTTTTAGTGGTCAGGATGTGGCTACTGCAAGCCCACGCGCTGGCCGACGGTGCTCACATGGGTCAGTGCTCAGCATCCGTGTTGACGGGACTGACGATGCGAGGCGACGTAGATCGTGGACGACCGATTCGGCACACGGATGCGCACGTCGCTGTCGCGTTCATGACACCCGGTCAGAGCAGGGGACATGCATCCCTTGGGCGACAAAACGCTGGAAGCGACAGGTCGTGATGGGGCTGGTTTGGGACCGTCAGAGGCGAACCTCACCTCCATGGCTACCATCGGTCACGCGCGTATGTGACCAACCGGGAATATAATTTGGCAAAGGACAGTACGAGAATGGTGTGGTGGACGACTGGGACTCGGACATTTGGTATTGACATCATTGGATCATTATACTGCGCGCTACGCGCAGCGGACGTTCTATCACTCGTGTACGTCGTTGCATAGGTATCTCACATCGCTCAATTGGCCTGGCCTGCCATATCAAGAGTCTACACCACGTACTGCCAGATACGTCGCATGCCCCAACGATCGAGTATACTTTTAGATGTGATATAGCGGGAATTGCGATCCAATTCCTGTATGATCGAGGGACCTAATATAACCGATTACAGTGCTTCGTTCCGATCAACGAATAGGATACTGTGGCGGCTGAATCATGCATGGTGATCCCAACAATCTTATGCCGACGTGCATAATGTGCGAATCGCAAGGTCATCATTGCCGTCATACAAAACATTTCTAACCCGTGAGTTTGTTCGAACAACCAAGGGTTGGGTGACTTGTGCGAAAGAGGAACGAGATCCTGTCAAGCCTCGCAGACGATCAAACCTCCCTTACCAACGTCCTACGCATACAAGAATTGGCTCAGAGCAAGCCACCTAGTCCTAGGTCTCAACGTCTTGTGCCGTGTTGTTTGGTACGGGGGCGAATCGTAGACGGGACATTGAGATCGACATATCGTCTTCTCGATCGTTCCACGAGTTTCGTAAACTAAAGAGGATGCGTGGGGCGATGACTCCGTGTAAGATTCCCTGAAAACTATGTGTGCGCCGGCCAAGCGTGATTCGTTTGACAGTCAAAAGGTACCGTTGAAACCTACTTTGTGAGTATACCGTTCCATCCGTCGTGGAGCTACAATGTCGCGTCAACAAGGGGTACCAGTCATGAAGAATCTACCTGACCGGTAGTGCAAAGAAGGATATATTTGCGATAGATGTCACTAGCGAGTCCATTTCCATCAATGAGTGAGTCAAAGACCAAAGAAACCACGCACAGAAGATCGACAACGCATATAAGAAATTCCCTTGCGTGACAGCAGACATGACCTTACCCTTGGTTGAGTATCCAGAGTTGCGCCACATATACCCGTGAATGATGGTGAGGGCAAGAACAACTGGTTGAACGAGAGAGTGGGAAACCAAAATTCTTCTCCGCATACACCTGATACTCACCCAGCTCAAAAAAAGCGGCACTTGAAAACATTCCGAGTGTGACCCGACTGAGGGCTGTTGCGGAAGTGGTTACAACCGACGGACTCTCACAAATAGCGCTGAACTTGAGGGAGATCGATACAACGGCACAGACAAACATGACGATGCCAACAATCTAGAAGGAAGCACGATCAGTTCCATGCATAAGCGGCGTCCCGGTCTCTATCGCTCACACCGTAGATGACTATGAGAGCGTGGCGAACCGCCTTTGCATGGTTCCACAGTGCGATGGTTCGAATCAAAAGCATCCCTGAGTGGAGCTATATGAACACTGCTCGTTCCACCCTATCAATTGTCCGCCATACCCTCTGCGGAGATCATAACCAAAAATAAAACTACTGGAAACAGCAATGATTTAGCAGTTTCGCCTTTCCCAAGATATTTTGTACTTACTTTCCGCAACTCTGTAGATGGCGACACACTGGTATATTTGAGTATTCGGTGAATCATGAACGAGATATCTTACCGTTGCCTGCGTAGTTGTTGCAAGTGCATCTAGGGAGGATGTTGGGTCATTCGTCTCAGGAAAGAGTAGGTGTGAACGCACTATATGCCCCACACAAAGCTCCTAACATTGAAAAGAATCGGGTGAAGATATACAATACATGTGTGATCCTCCATCCTTTTCTACTCAGCAGGTTTACCTTTGGGAGAGGTAGACGTGTCGATCGATCAAGAGGACACTGTTTTCCATACCTCTTCATCGAGAGTGAGAATATAATCAAACACCTGTGACATCCATTTGAGCTCAGTCGTGGCCAATACTAGAGAAACGTGCATACCCATATCGATATCGGGGCAACTTGTGCGTGTGAAAATGAATGCATGGAATTATCATGAGGAATGTACTTACCCCTGCAATACTAGGCAGGCATGAGTACGGAGAATTCCTTGGAAAATACAACATACTCTGATTATTTGTTGCTGGCGGAGTAGCTGAATATATGCGGGGGGTATTGACGCCATGCAGGAGGTGGCTTCATCAGAAGCCCGCTATAAAGCAGGCCGCAAACGGTGTACAAATAGATTCCAGTAACACCCGAGAAACCCGCTGCGAATGCATACCGCTGGCTGATTAAGGGACTGCACGAGTCTCCTCGTCTACTACTTTGAGTAGTGCGGAACGTCTAGACCCGATAACGGTTACCGAAGACACCGACATGGACTCAATGGGCGCCGTCTTGGCAAATTGTTCCCACGGTCAGAGCCAACTCGGGCACAAATCGCTTCGTACTTCTTCACCGTACTGATCGATGTCTTTGGCAGAGACTGCAGCTACTGTGGACGGTGCGTTCACTAGTATCCAGATCATGTAAGTTCGTTTACCATCATAGGTTGGTCCCTTTGGGGAACTGGAGACGTTTTGACTGAATCGACAGAGACCTAAACAAGTGTGGTACGCCAGAGGGGCGGTTGGCCACAGCATACGAGGTCCGAGAGGCGTGTATGAAAGTCGGGTTCTTTTACAGTACGCGTTGGTTTTCACCGAGGACCAACAGGCCCTTATCGGATGCCTAGTACGAAACCACGGCATTCCCAAGACATCTCTAGATAAGGTCTTTGCGGCGGCACAGACATATTTTAGTCTTCCGATGACCACGAAAATGAAGGTATGCTTATCATACTGTACACGTACAACTGGCTCTGATCAATTCACAAAGCTTTACCACAAGACTGTTTCCAATTTCAAAGGATTCAACCCACCCCTCGATTCAAACATCGATCCTAGTAATAACAAGAAAGGTGACTTTCACGAAGGCTTTGAAATAGGATGGGAAGAAATTGAAGCGAAAGCGTATGACGAGAAGAGGAAGGACGATGGTGCAATGGCAGGCGCAAACGTATGGCCCGCGGATGACTGTCCGGAATTCCGAAAAGCCTGTCTTGATTACTAGTACGCAAAGGCGACGTCAAAATATCTCGTTCGTGCGCTTAATACTTCCAATCTAGCCACGCAGCGGTGAACGTTGGCAAAACTCTGTTCCCGCTCTTTGCTCTGGCTCTCAATTTGCCTGAAACATATTTCGATGACAAGGTTAGCTTATATGTTTCTATCTTGCGAGCACGATCATTGAATGGTTCCAGACGCAGAATTCGGCCGCGATCATGAAGATTCTGCACTATCCGACGCAAGATGGATACCCAGAGATCGACAACAATACCCCTGGTCTTGGCGCCCACAGCGAGTGCTTCGTATCTTTCATCGATCGTCTTCCTTTATTTATTCTATACGTAGCTTCGAAGTCAGTGCTTGACGGAGTGCTAAATGGAAAATTGACCCTACGCCTTTTAGTGCTTCACCATTCTCTGGCAGCAACCCGGAATCCAGGCACTTCAAATCATGAACTCCGAGAAGCGGTGGGTAGATGCACCTGCTATCGATGATACATTGGTTATCAAGTGAGCTAAACCCTGGTATTTATCTTGATTATCCGTCACACCCTTTCCAGCATCGGTGATCAGCTTGCAATGTGGACGAGTGGGTGCCGTCTCTTGTCAGGATGTGAATCGGGACCCATTGTTCGACAGACGATGTTTTCAAGTCCACGATCCACCGAGCGATTAACAAGAGTGGCAAGGAGAGATATTCGATTCCTCTATTCTTTGGTACGGATTACCACGTGAACATTGAGGTGCGCAACGTTTCAGCCGCACACTATGCTGCGTCCCACGGGGCATTCATATTCTTGTAGCCTATTCCAAGTTGTGTCTCTGCAGACAGGCTGGCGAAATACGGACCTATCACTGCTGGAGAGTACGTGAACAAGCGACTCAAGGACACGTATTATAGTGCATGAATTCGTGTGGGGTATCCCTATCACCCAGCTCTGTGAGCGAACACATCAGTTACAGGAATTTACTGACTTCTCGGGATGTGGTAATTCGAGGTTCAAAGTTTGGGGGTGAAGATACTAGTCTCTGAACTGTCCCCTACCTGAGCATATCCTTCCGAGTGCACAGTTTATGGGTAACGAAAGCATTATGCTCGAGTGAATTTAAGGCGCAGTCTGAACAGTCTTCCTGTGGTTGTAATTCCTGTACCCAAGGAATCTTCCTAGAGGAAGCCCACAGACGCTTATCTCGTGATATGTCCCAACCAGTCTTTTAGGGCCCATAGTTGGCGCAGACAGTGTGCCTTCCAGAGAGATTACACCTTGTGTCGTATACATAGGTGGTCGATCCTCTTACTTGGACCAGATAGGGCGCCTGGATTGATTCCCACGTAGGTTTCGGGCAAGGAATTGGACATGTAATTGCATCGAAGAACATTGTCGATGTTCTCTGTACATTTTCTGATTGTTGCAGTGAATTCTTTCGACGACCCTGCACCGCCTTCCTCAGGGCCGTATGTCCGCGAGCGCCAATGATCAAGATGATACCATTTCAGTCTTTAGACTCTGCCAGTGCTCGTCCACCTGAAGACCATCATGAAGCTGTATTCCGATCTTCTCCGCAGTAGCGAACGGAGACGGTCCAACGCCGAGCCGGCCCTGGCGTCATAAAATCTTATAAAGATGAGGATCGTTTTTCTGTTCATAGTCTCATACTGCTCTGTATGTGATGAGCGTATCTTCAACCTCCACCTATCACGATCTGGCTACTCTGTCTCCTAGCGCAACCCCCACCCAGTCCTCATCGACCGGGTCCATCCAGGCCGGAACAATATTTGCAATCATCATTGGCATTGGTGAGTTATCCCTCTCCTTTCCTGGGGATAGATCCGTGTGATACACAACACACAGTTGGCTTCATCGTCCTCATCACCGCCACCACATTCCTATCCAGATGTATGTGCTCTGGTCGCCCGAGAGGCGTCTCTCCCACCTCCGTCTTGCCACTCGGCGGACAGGTGCACACCCGTACGACGCTCTTTCACCGTCTGCGCGTGTCCGAATGACGTCTCGTCCCTCTCTATGATCGTGCACGGCCATCGACGATGCAGCTCGCGAGCGTCGTCGTGTGAACAGACGCACACCGCGCCCCCATGTCCACCCGACGATCGCTACCCCGTCCGTGCTCGTGCTTGCGGTGCGCATGCCGGACCCCCCGCCGTACGATGGACCGAGTCCTCCGCCGTACGTCGAGAGCGCCGGGGCTGTGCAACCGCCACAGCAATCACACGTCCATGAGAGGGTGCACGACACCTGAGCCCCACTCCGGATCTCGTGCGAGGAGCACAAGGACGAGAAAGGCGGTGACGCGTGCGTGACGACATTATCACACCCTTGGTGGCACTCACCCTGGTTTGCCTCGTGTCTTTTTTCTTTTTAGGAATGAGATGCGCGTTGGCACTGCTTTCTTCGTCCTTGTTCTCTCATTTTTATCCATTTTTGATACCCGCTCGCACTTAAGAGGGCACAGCATGACCTTGGTACCGTGTAGATCACAGTAGCTTTCTAGAAATTGTCTGTACGTTAGCTTACAGGAACAAGGCTGGTCCACGCAGTTCATTAAAGCGTATTCTTTACAGGACAGACGAATGTAAAAGGGATATAAAAAGGATGTCGAGGAATAAAATAGCATCAAGGCACACATAAGGAGTGGGGTAGCGAGGGTGGCAAGGTGTCGGCGACTCAAACCAGCGTGAGCCTAAAGCCAGGATATGAGGATGAGTGCATAATGAAACGTGCCCTTTTGGAATGCGGCAAGAGTCCATTCCGTCTAACGTGCTGCCAAGGACCAGTAGCGAGGAGGGTAAGGAGAGCTGTATCGAGAAAAGGATGATATGTCCACGAAACCCAGTGAGCACCATAGAGTATCAGAAATAAGTATCCAAAGAGAGGGAGAGAATATGTATATGCAGATGCGACCACTCGAGAACACGCTCTTCAGGCGCTATTTATAGGGAGTTCAAAGGGGCAGGCCGCATTATTGACCTGCGCAGAGGCCGTGGTTGTCGAGAGCAAACCTCGAATGTCCATCGTCAAAATGATCTCAAAACTCACACCTATCCGATATCAGTACATATCGATCTACGAACAAGGCAAAACACACCGGGTCGGACCCCATTCGTATACGTCTGTGGATTTTTGCATGCATTGTACCACGCCACCCACGTAGGATCCGTATCATTTGGCGCAACGTATGAAAAGTTGAGCGGAATTTGGATCACCGGATACGTATGAGCAGGAAGCGTCGCTTGTCCAAAGTAACCTGTCGCGATCTGGAAATTAGTGGAGGGATACCAAAGTTGAGCATCGATATGATTGAACGTGATAGGGATGATGTTGCTCGTCGTGTCAACTTGAATCTCGGCATAGGCGGGGAAGGAAAAGTTGGCTGGAGAACGTGAGAACTCCGTGGGTATGGACTCATTGAAGTTGCCCGTGGCAGCGGCCAACGGTGATGCGCTGTAGAATGAGATACCCGGTACGCGAGGGATGGTGATCGCAAGTACGATGGCGACACTGTTCGTGTGTGTCATTGGAAAACATAAGTGCTACAAGAGAGAGGCGAGGAGATGGGGCACTGACATGGCACACAAGGCAAAGATGAAGAACACGAGAAACTTTTTGGTAAACCACTTGGTGCCACAAAGACCGATCTCGCCCCGGTTCCAGGCTCGCCATTTTGCGCGACGCTCGTCGTTCTTGATTTCTCTCCTGCCTGATTTAGTCATCTGTTTCATCTCTGCACGCTCCCATTCTGGTCCGAGTGCGGGAACCGTAATATGTTCCACCGGCGCAAGTGCGCCATCATTATCGATGCCTTCCGCTTTGCTGGCATTGACAGGCGTTGGGGGTGGCAACTGGTGATACCTGTTTTTTCCCCATGAACCACACCCGGATATCAAGTAGGAAACCAATCACTCACGCAGGTTCCTGATGCTGCCCAATACCAAACGTAGCGCTATACTTTGGACCCATGTTGTTGAAATCCGCAAAGACATCCCAGTTCTCTGGATTGCCCGCTTCCTCTTCCTCATCACGGCCACCCTTCACTGGCTCTTGTCTGCCCGCGGTGAAAAACGAAGAAGCATTGTATCCTGCAGATTGGGTATTGAGGAGATCTTGGGACGCCCGAGATTGACGGTCGGCGTAGAAGGAAGATTGAGACTCGGCGCGCGGCCGAGCTGCCCCCCGAGGGAGGTTGGCAACAGCGTTGGCTGTTGCGGGTACATCATTGAGCACGTCTATCGATCTACGTGCACCGTAGAAAGACGAAACGGCAGACTTTCTGTCGTACTCCATGGTTACTACTTGGAGGGCGCTTCTGCGTGGTGGGAAGAACAAACCGGCGTGGGTTTCGGGTTGGCGATTGAGGTTAGGGTTTGTTCGGACTGAAACATTTCTCAAAGACCCAAGCACAATTGTGCAGCCATCAAGCCCCGAGTTTATATGCAACGAGCTCTCAACTGTTCCAACTATGAAGGGTGCAATTCAGCAACTCGTTTTGTGCTTGATGCATCAAAGCGATCCGTGATCTGACATGATGTGTGATGTTGTTTCAGCCCATATTACTCGCACCGGGGTCAAAACTACAACTGCATAATATCATTGCAGCGTCAAGCTATTCACCGTAATGATGGAATGAGCAAGGTTTGACATTTCGCATTTTCTGGCCGAGTTCGAGATCGACAACACTTCACAGACCAGATCTAGCATGCCGATGTGATCAGTGGGACATCCGCTCCAGAAGCCCCATTGATTTTCCGTTCGTTTTGCAACGCTCCCACTGACTGACTAGGATCTGTTGTCGCACTGGGATTAGATAACAAATGATGGCCGCGGTAGCCAGCAGTTCATTCAATGAGGTGGAACGGTGAGTGGATTAAACACCGTCAAAGGCATATGTGAGCGGATCTCACCGGTCACCCTCCTCATAGGCCACTGTGAAAGCGGTGATTGCTTACACCGAATCGTAAGAGTGAAACAGTCCATTGGTAAGCTGGCTCGGCAATCATCGTGATGACGGGCATAGCACACGCACCACAGCAAACTTGGTAGCTACGGCTATCATTGTCAACTCGTATTGGACTTTCCGGTCGATTCCCATTGTCGATTGCCAGAAATGCGGTAATTGAGCGCTTTGATAACAGATGTGTCCCACGCGCGTTCTTTGGCTCCTCATTTATCCGCGCAACCAATGACGTGGCTATGATCCTGGGAGGTTGCTGTCTGCAAATAACTTCCTTGGGATTGGTTGCCGATGAAGATTGGATGGCACCATCAATCTCCTTGACGCCAGGCTGATTGGTCAATCATGTTGCGATGCTTTCTAGAAGGTGTAAGCGTCACCAGGCCTGCCAGAAATCCCTTTAACAGCCAGTCGTTGCTTCCGGTGTTCTCGCAATTAGTACGCCGTCTGTGATCGGTCCAGAACAGGTTTCCACTGAAGAAATGAATGAGAAGGTTCGGTGATGAAGTTGCGACGTAAAAACAGTTGCTGATCTGAAACGCAAACCCACGCAGGTACGCCTTTCCGTCTGAACAGACCAAGGCCTTGATGGATTTGCGTAGAGGTGTAAGTAGTTTCCAAGGACGTGATTGGCGGAAGGATTCTTCAAACTCCGATGGCTGGCTGAGTTGATATTCCAGACTCCGACAGACACGGCCACTTTCGGCTTTAAAGTCCGTCGCGGCATTGGATGCGGGAACGTTCATCCACTTTCCGGATCAGTCGCCGATCTTCTCTGCTCTATCATCCTGTTTCCACGCGCTCACATACTTACAAAAGCCCTACGGGCATCTTTCGTTCCAGCAGTATCTGCGTCTCTCCTCGCCATCAAGCAAGAGCCTCCTCGATCTCGAAGCAAAACTGTCATGGCACCTCTCATGAACGGAACTGTGCCCAGGAGCAAGAAGATGCACTCGAAAGTCGTACGTCTCCCCCGATAATAAGACTAGGTCTCTGAGGGGTAGTGTGCTCATGACTACGACAGGTCATTATCGGCTCTGGTCCTGCTGGACACACCGCTGCAGTCTATCTCGCTCGTGCTAACCTCAACCCTGTCCTCTTTGAGGGTTTCATGGCAAATGGCTTCGCGGCTGGTGGTCAGCTCACAACAACAACTGAGAGTGCGTTACACCTTTTCATACCTCATGTATGTACTCATGCATTCACTGCTTCAGTCGAAAACTACCCTGGGTTCCCCAACGGAATTATGGGACCTGAATTGATGGACAAATTCCGTGAGCAATCGATACGATTTGGAACGCGTATCATTACGGAAACCGTGTCCAAGATCGACCTGTCTGCGCGCCCGTTCCGATACTGGCGCGAAGACCAAGAAGACGATGAACCTGAGACGGCAGACGCTCTCATTATCGCAACTGGTGCGAGCGCGAAACGACTTGGGCTCAGGGGCGAAAACATATACTGGCAAAGTGGCATTAGTGCTTGCGCCGTCTGTGACGGTGCCGTTCCAATTTTCAGGTGACCTCTCGTTGAGATTTGAGCCAAGTCACGCGCCAGGACTCATGAAGTTTGATAGGAATAATCCTCTTGCTGTCATAGGAGGTGGTGACTCTGCCGCAGAAGAAGCGACGTGTAAGAAACGTTTCATTTTAGCATGGTTTTGATCCCATATCACTCTAGATCTTACAAAATACGGCTCGCATGTCTATGTTCTCGTGCGGAGGGGGGAGCTTCGTGCGTCCAAAATCATGGCCAAACGTTTGATGAACCACCCAAAGATCGTGCGTGTTTTCTGTGTTGTTTTCCGTGGCACCGGTTGATCCGATTGCTTCTCCTTTTCGATTTAGACTGTTCTTTGGAACACGGTTGCTACCGAGTGTCAAGGAGACGGCGACCTTCTCAACAATCTCCGCATCAGGAACGTGCTCACGAACGAAGAAAAGGACCTTCCCGTCAACGGTCTCTTCTATGCTATCGGACATGAACCTGCCACTGCACTTGTCCGCAATCAACTGCACACCGATGAAGATGGCTATATCATTACCGTGCCCGGAACAACGCAAACAAGTGTCAAAGGTGTCTTTGCAGCAGGTGATGTCCAAGACAAGCGCTACAGACAGGCGATCACGAGTGCAGGCAGTGGTTGTATGGCTGCACTCGAGGTCGAGAGACTCCTTGCCGAGGAAGAAGAAGGGGCGGACAAGTAATAGATAGACGAATACTTCAGTGCATGCATTATACCGTTGGTATTATTTTTTGATGCTTGTAGGATACTGGTCCGCACTTGGGCCAGGAGGGATTTGATAGCATAATAGAATTTCTTGTATCTGCCACCACCACTCTTGGAGCTCGATCCGATCCATCGTTCATAGTCTAGTCGTAAACATCACTTATCTTGTGCTGTCAATTACGCAAACGAGTCATGAATCTAACGGCCTTCATCGGATGAATTTTCTGCGCCAAATTATCATGTTCGATAACCCGACAGATCCATGAATAAATATCGCTGTAGACTAAGGCGCACGCAGGTGGCCGACGTAGCATATATGCAGAGCGAAATAATGCACAAATCTGTGATTCGGTTTTTTCTGGCAATCGGCATATATCCATCTCGGAAACGGATGTGGTATGCCAGCTTGGGGGCACTGTGTCAGATGATAAGGGCGTTGCAAAAGCCAATTGTGCCGTCTCTGTGCAAATGTTGTTAGGCGGGTTCAAGTGGCATTGTTTTCCTGAAATAATGTTGATCTTCCTAGGGAGCAAGTGCTATCGAGGGTGCATGATCAAGTACTTGTCGACGCGAAGATCAATGTCACCAAATATTCCCACGCTCTTTCTTCTGCTTATCTAGTCCCTGATTTTTCTTTTCCATATTTTCGCGGTAGTTCCGAACAACGGTGTAGTAGTGACTCTTTCGCAAGTCACCTTTAAGTAGGCGCTGAAAGATAATCTTGAGCAGATCCATGTTGAATTCCCCAGAAAACTGAGACCCTTACGTTCGACCCGGTATTATAGGTTATCTCCATACAGTATATCGCCATCGCTGACCATCGTTACATTCAGGTATAATCGTGTTTCTCTTCCTCAGACAGAAGTGCCCGAATCACACGTCCCCTTGTGGTGGCCGAGCATCGATAAAATGAGCGGGATTGGCGTATCTTACTTCAAGTTCGTCCAAGAATGAACCCTCCCTACCACACCGTGCGCGGTTTCCTGTACGGTTCCCACTAGGATCCAGGATCGCTCATTCCGTGTTCCACATGCAGGCCATTCACACTTTGGGACTGGTGTTTGCGAACGATACAATTGTGCGCATACAGAAGACGATAGGACGCGGCAACCCGTACTCGGACACAACGCATTCCCCTCTGTTCGTCGAGATCTCAGTGAGTGTATGCTCATCTCTCTCCAATATTGTGTTTCCCACGGCTTACACGGTGTATGAGATCGACCTCCATGCCGAGGTCGGATAAAGAATATCCGCTTTCTATTGGTCTCAACTTCTACAAGATCCCGATTTTCTCTTGCTTGTACCGATGCTTGTACAGTCATTCTTTCGACCTTCGTTGCGGACTGTTCGTTTCACAGTTTTGCTCCGGATGTAGGTGAAAATTGCGATTCAATGCAGATATACGAACTCGTTTCCCTTGGACTTGATTCTTTCGGCTCGGTATGGCAGGAGAAAGCTAATAATGATCACAAGGTTAGAACACCAATGCGAGAATACAAGACAATCACCAGGAAAGTGACCTATGTAGATGACATGGCGCACACCTTACTGTAACAAACACATGGAATCAGAGGACGACCCGGGTTTAGTCTTTCCTTTCGTTTTGCTCTCCTTCTCCTGTCTTTCCTTCTCCTGCCTGTCCTTTTCCCGCTTCTCGCGCCTTTCCTTCTCCTGCTTCTCTCGCCTTTCCTTCTCCTGCCTCTCACGTTCCTGTCCCTCCTGCTTTTCCTGCTTTTCCTTCTCACACCTCTCGCGCTCTTCTTGCTGACGTTGCTGGCGCTCCTGCTCCTGTCTCTCGTTTTCCTGTCTCTCGCATTCCTGTCGCTCATGTTCTTGCCGCTTTCGTTCCCTTTCTTCGCGCTTCCGTGACTCACGTTCTGCAGCTAGCTGTGCTTCAGCCTCCCTTCGCCCTGCCTCTGCGTTCTCACGAGCCCTACGTTCCTGTTCGTACATTTGTGCTTTTTGTTCGGCGTCCGCTTTATGCTTCTTGAAAGCTCTCTTGTACTGCCGATTCTCGTTCTCGAGTCGCGAATTTTCTGCTGCAAAATTCGTGACCATCCGCTCGAGGTCCGCCTGGATCCGCTCAATTTCCTCTCGCGCCAACTTGGCCTCCTCCTGGAGTACCCTCACAGTGTCCTCATCTTTTTCAACCCTTGCAGCTTCTATCCCCAAGGTCAAGATTTCCAGTGCTTTCGTCTGGCGTTCTCTTCGTTCGTTCAATCCGCGCATAACCTCTGCTCCAACAGTGGTGTGGGCAAGGTCCTTTTCCTGATTCACCATCTCATCTTGAACGAGTAGCGTTGCGGACTCCAGACCGACCAAGTGGCGCAATATCGCGTGCGCAGACGCATGCGATCCATCATGACGGAGCATGCGCGCACCCCTTTCGACCGCAGGCTTGAAGAATTTATCATTGGTCGCAAGTTCGCGTTCTCTCGCCTCTCCGACGTCGGGATCGACCTTGGACCACATGTTGGTGACCAAGAGAACGTTCTGGAGGGTCGCATCCCCGCAAAGATTGCGGAGCATGTGAAAGTTTCTTCTCGATGGACCGCCCATCTTGTTATCGCTGATGCGGTGCATGTAGATCAAGCCAGCGAGTCTAGCTCCTTGGCTGTACCTGCGTGTGGAGGCTCGACGATGAATGCGTGGGTCCGCGGCAAAGAATGCTTACGAGTCAGAGAGGTAGTCCGTGATTGACTCGAGGACGTCGGTGTCGCTTCGGGTGGTGTCGTCGAACCCAGGCGTATCGATAAGCGTGATCGTCCGCCCGTCGAGAAAAAATGTGGCCGTGTCTACGTCGATGGTGCAGCTCTCGAGCGAATCACTGACAGCCATCTTGCTTGACCCACTTGCGACATTGATAAACTGTCCAGGTTTCCTTGGTCGTCACTCCCGCGTCATGCCGTGGAAGTGGAATCACATACTGTCGATTTCCCACTACCGGTTGCTCCCATGATGCTGGGCGGAAACTCAGAAGAGGACGCTGTCAAAGTACGAATTCGGCGTACGCAACTCTCATTCTCTCTTCTCCGGAAGTCATCAACGTCGCAATTCGGGCAACGAACTGGGTCGAAAGCGTAAACTGGTGACGTTGCGTATCCCCCTAGCAATGTGGGTGACTGGAGAAGCGTGCCAAGTTTTTCCGGACAACCCTTTTATTGCTGCCTGTCGTTTCTCGCGTGCATTGCCCTCTGCTGTGGAACACACGCGCAGTGGGTCCAGGCGAGGCGTTGTTGCTGCCCTTCTCTCAGTCAACATCATTCGATCGGTTTCGAGGCTGCGCATGAGCTTGCTGCGCTGTTCGTCACCCCAAGGCAAGAGTGGTGCATCTGCTATTCGCCACCGAGCGCCGGACTAGTATCACCTGTTCCACGCTGAACCAACCTCGACGCATCCTGACGACACTCGGCCCTCATTGTGATGGACGCCGCGCGGTCTGGAAGAATGACGCGTACGGTGGTCACGGTGTGGCGCCCCGCACCCTGGTGTCTGCAAAGTTTTGATGCGTTGGAACTTGTGCCTATGTTTGATCGGCGTTCTGACCGATTGAATCCTGTCTGGTCGGTGGTTAATACTTGAAGTGGATGAAATGGAATACCGCTGCTGTACGCAAGAGATGGGCGTCTCTGGGCGCCGCCAGGATATGCTCCGCAAAGGGTGGAGACAAAAGAGGCGCGTAGGGTTCGCGGTTGGCACGGATTGGGCAGCGTGACCCGTCTCCGGAAATAACACGGCAATGCGGAAATGAAGGGTCATCGGCCACCGTTATTCCCTGCATAGAATGCTTTCCTGGCAACAGGTTGTGCGGGCGAAACCTCAACAAACCGCACATTCTGGACAGCGTACGAGCCAGCCATATCCCACACCGTGTCCGAGAATACGGTTTGCGACGACTATGCACAATGTGACATTTTCGTGCGGTTAGATTCTCTCGCTGATCTCCGTGTGACCTCGAGGCGCAAATGCAATCCATTTATTAAATCCGCGCCCGAGTCGCCAGGCCGCAGGTGGTCCACAAAGCATGAGCCAATGATATGATGTTCCGCGGCGCTGTTGGCCATGCGCCGAGGGAATGGCTCTATGACCCTCGCATTACCATCCACTTTTTGACGACCAACGCTACTACCACTTGACCATGGGCTCATGTTTTTCAGCTCTCCTTGCGCTTTGTGGATTACGGAGAAAGGGGAGCGTGAGGTTGACAGACGTCGATGAGGAGTTGGCTGGGGGCAACCTGACCGTCCCAATAGCGAGGGAGACTGGTCCTCCAAAGTCCATCCATATTGCGTATGTTGTCCGTTCTTACCCTTGTCGTGCTACCGCACTCATGGTCACACCAGGGTTATGGGACCTACTGGGAGTGGAAAAACGACGGTCCGCTCAATCAATGAACCCGCCTTCCAAGTGACTCATGAGGTGCTTACAGTTTGTCAATCTGGTATCGGGTTCCTCGCTCGGTGTCGGAAAAGGATTGGAGAGTTGTACATCAGAAGTGCAAGCATCGCGTCCGTTCAACGTTGATGGGAAAAATGTAGTGTTGATCGACACGCCGGGTTTCGGGGACACGACCTTGGCGGACAGCGACATATGGAAGATTATGGCCGCATCCCTTGTCACAAGGTGAGTGCATCGCAACCCGAGACGTCGAGTTAAACTGACGGACGCTACTCACATGCATAGCCATAGAGCGGGCGTACGCCTCACAGGTGTCATTTACATGCAACGCATATCTGACGTCAAGGTGTCCGGTTCAGCTCGACAGAGTTTCAAACTGTTTCAAGAGCTCTGTGGCGAAGAAACGTTTCCAAACGTCGTTCTTGTCACGGGTATGTGGGATACGGTCACGACGGAGGTGGGAGATTCGCGAGAGCAGGAGCTTGCGAGCAAGGAGATTTTTTTCAAGCCCGTCCTTGAAAGAGGGGCGAGAATGATGCGCCACGACAATACGCGCGATTCCGCGCTCAAGATCATCAAGAGTCTCATCGATAAGCCACCTGTCACGCTTCGGATTCAGCAGGAACTAGGTGGGGGTGGGAACATCATGGAGACGTCGATTTACAAGCAGATACACGGCGTGATGCTGGAACTTGTCGTTCAACGCCAGGACAGGTTGGACACGCTGATGAGAGAGATGGCGGAGGCGGAACGGAACGGGGATGAGGAGACCAGAGAGGAACTCGAGGAGGAGGTTCAATCGGCCACGACGGAGCTACAAGAGGCACAGGAAAAGGCATCGAGGCTTGCGAGTGAGTATGAGGAGGAATTGCGGAGGCTTGAGGAGATGCTCCGTAGGAGAAGGCAGGGCGATGGTAGTAGTAGTACGCACGTGTAACTACTAGTACGCCTTATCGTATGTGTTGGAGGAGAGCCTTCTGGACCTGTGTTATGTAACATCGGACCACCTTGAAGGCACAGCCTCTTCATGGCTTGTAGCAAACCACAGCGTTCCATGCCGCTTCTCTCCGACTGCCAGCGTCGCCAGTCGCATGTGCATTTGCGTTCAGAACGTGGAGGAAGACTCGATCATCATTCAGACACGGTGCCGCAGACAAGATGGCAGAGACTCGTACGCACTGTCCCGTTCCTTTTCCGAGGGTCTGATGAGGCTATGATTGGTTCATTTCGATCTTTGAAACAGCACGCACTTGGCGTGTTGCTCCTATGTCTAGATGGGATATTTTTAGAGATGTGGGGACAGCGCTCTGCCCAAGGATCACGGTGATATAAGGAGACTCTGCCATCCATCTTTCCGGCACCCCGTCACTCAGCCACCCCACTGGTCTTGTTGCCGTCCCCGAGTCTTTCAACCTCCCGAAAGCAAACACACCATGACCTTGTGCGAACAAACCGTAGCAATTGCGTACGCCACTTTCTTACTGTCCGGTTGGCGGCGACTTGAGCTTGTACCCAGCGTTATAGGAGTCACTGGAAGTGGCAAGTCAAGTGTGCGTCAACGCTCGCGAGGAAATGCCCCGCAGCCTTACCCTGACGCACTCATATTCCAGTTCATCAATCTAGCGAGCGGATCAAACCTGCCCATCCGCAAGTCGCTCGAAAGTTCTACCACCGAGCTAGAATCATCCACGTTCTCCCTCGACGGGCGGACGGTCACGTTGATTGACACTCCGGGTTTCGACGGCACCGCTCCAAGCGTCTTGAACGTTCTCAAGTCGATCAGCGAATATTTTCCTCGACTGTAAGCACACACGTTATTTGGAATTTGGACACGTCGTCACTCCTGTCGCATGTAGGTACAGTCAAGGAGTCAAATTCGCGGGTGTAATTTATATGCACCGTGTTGCCGAGGACCGCATGGGCGGTCCATCGAGGCATAATTTTCAAACCTTTTGCAAATTCTGCGGTGATACTAGCCTCCGGGATGTCGTCATTGTGACCGACAGGTGTACGGGGAAGGAGCCCGACTGTGGAGCGTGCGACGCGGGAGCGCAGGAGCCTACGCACCGGGACGAACTCTTCACGCATGCAATGGACAATGGAGCGCGGATGCTACGCCACGACGGTTCACGGGCTTCGGCACACTCGATACTCCGTCACTTAATTCATCGCGGGTCCAAGACATCTCTCGACAAGACTGAGACGATTGACCAACCAGCAGGTTCTGTTTGTACTGCCCCCACGGATGTCGCGCGCGAACTGACGAATAAAGTGGAGCATCACACGAAAGCTTTTGGAAAGTTGTGCCAGGAAATAGATGCGGCAACCCTCGCGGAAGACAAGGAGACCAAGGAGGTACTACAGAAGGAGGCCAGGAACTCGCTCGAGAATATTGAACGGATACGGCACGATCTTGAACGATTGGTCACGGATTTCGCAACGGAAAATTCACGACTAGAGGATGAAAATCGGCAGTTCAAGAATGCTTTCTCAACGCACAAGACAGAAGCTGAGCTTAGGACTCTACTTGGGGAGGAACGCAGGGCACGGGAGCTTGCAGAGGCAGAGCGAGGGAAAGTTGAGGCGCAGTGGGCTGAGGAACGTGTGCTGTGGGAACGTGAAAAGGTGGAGCAGGACGGTTCGACGGTACGTGCGAAACAGCAGTACGCCAAGCTTTTCGCGTGTGGTGCTGTCATCTTTGCCTTGGTTTGTGCCTCCCGATTTGTGATTCATAGCTCTACCACCCTACTACTATAACTCGTATGAACGAAATTAGGCTCTATGTATCATAATTTATTTAGAGTGACATTAATGTTTGAGCAGCGCAGTTCGGTCAGGTCAAGATTCCTCTCACAGTCGCTATGATGAGATCAGATCTTGTGCTTACCTCTCAGTACCGCCAGCATCCGCTCGGACGATCGCCTCATTCATTTGAGATCATGTTGATTCCCGAGGCCGGAAGGACCATAGCTCCCTGCTCTAGACCTCAGGGTACAGGCCACGAATTATGCATTTTGACCTATGATCATTGACGGAGCGCGGAGTCCTCATGTTCCTCCTGTGTGGCAACGAAACAATGTTGTATCAATGAAGTGGAGACAGTGCCTCACCTACGACAGCACCGAATGCACATGCGGGTTACATGACCGGCACTCGATCACCGGATCAAGTACAAAACCTCGTGCAAAGAGGTGTGCGCTACGCAAAAGCTTATCACAACCAGTAAATGCTACACCCACGCCCTTTGAACGCTCGGAAATGGAAGATCAACAGCGATAGATTGGGGAGCATTAACCGGCGTTGGGCGATAGGCATAGCTGGATTATCGGCGATTCGCTCGAAAAGTACCACAGCGTCCGAGATGTGGAATCTTGCACGCTTCTGAGACCGGAAGCGTCCTCATTCACGTTGATCGATGCTGTTTCCCGACGATGCCAACCGGTGAGACAGCATTCGGCGGATCATGGCACCTCCTTGACTCACAGCGGGTAAACCCCGTCTCCACCAGTGACCATATCACAGATCCATTTGGGCATCCGTCGAGAGTGGTGAGGTTGACGGAATGATGGGTTATCGGCAAGGGTTTACTTCCTCGGGCTTGTGAATGAAAATGGGTACCGCTATTTGGGTTCGTGGGCAGCGGCATGGCTCTATCATCTGATCTCGATCATGAACCTGGAACCCTGCTCGTCAAAGACAAGCAAGTCTCCGATCACAGCGCAAATATTCACCTCCGACTGCCTCGTCCTAGGCGAAACATTGCACACCAACGACGTCGACGATCCCTGTCTATCCATTCTGATTTTGCAACAATGAATGAAGAACAAGGCCAGCTCCCGTCATATCAATGTAGCTAGTCCGAAGTCGTGCCTCTGTGGTGTGATGCTCGTTGTCTGTCTTAGTTTATCTGATATCAGAGGGACACTTCTAGATCAAACAGCGCACGGAAATTAGATATGTATGTTGTGGAGATGAGGCCCCCGAAAACCTGTATATACGAGGGGCATCAACACAGTCGGAACTGACGGAAATCATGTCCAGGGGCTACGCCCACTTAAACGGGTACCTTAGGAACCCGTACGGACATCCGATGGAGCCCCGCAGGCTCCAGAACACTCGGGATTTCCAGTTATCACACGCTCTGTG
>JBBPTN010000117.1:0-50571 GCA_038094075.1 Xerocomus spinulosus | reverse complement strand
TTTCAAAAGACGAAAATGACTCCTGTTTATCCTCGTCTCTATTCACCAATCGCCTTCAGAACGAGCCCTCATCACCACCTTGCACTTCTGCGTCGACACTCAGTCTCGGATCGTCGCCAGTTTTGCAGAGTGAGCGAAGCAACCGAATATATCGACTCTCATTAGACTCGGAGAAGGACGAAAACGACCCCCCTGGATCCAGAGTGTTTCAACCTTCGTTTTTGGAACGGCTACGGAGCCAGGCCAGTCCTGAACCTTCACTGGTTTCTCTTAATCCTGCCCCGAACGGCGGTTTTTCCCAATTTTTCTCTGTCAGTTAATCTTTGCATCGACAATGTAATAT
The DNA here is from genome assembly GCA_038094075.1 of Xerocomus spinulosus. Lineage (NCBI taxonomy): Eukaryota > Fungi > Basidiomycota > Agaricomycetes > Boletales > Boletaceae > Xerocomus > Xerocomus spinulosus. The sequence continues at coordinate 50,228 of JBBPTN010000117.1, read as the reverse complement.
TTCATTGACTAGCTCGTACATTTTGACAGGTCGAGGATCAAAGCTCGAAGAAACTCGTCGGCAGGGAGGAAAATGAGGGATTGTCATTGACACTTGATGTTGAATTGAAGCCCGCCCTAGAGGTTAGCAATACCCTAAGACAGAATGCTGAAGCCATTTTTGAGAAAGAGCAAGAATATGTTGTTGCTGCGGCGATACGACGAAATGGCAGACCGGAGGAAGTGCTCTACGTCAACGATCATGGGTACGAGCAAATTCCAAGGATTCCCTTCCCTGACTAGATTATGTTTCTGTCAGATTTCTCACACAGACTCGACCAGAAGATTCGAGTCCTCAGATCTACCGCATATCGTCGACCAAGTTCACTGGAACTCAGGTCCACTATTCGCAAACACAGTCATTCACTACGCGCCCACCTCTCCGCACGCTGTCCTTCACCTCTTCCCAGGATTTATCTCCCGACCCGCAGCCGCTAGGGCGATTGCGCAGACGCAGTGTTTCACCGTCGGAGCAGAGAATTCCTGCACACAACCGCAATTCAGTGACCAAGCTGGATGCGTTTAGTATTCTCGGCAAAGCACCTGTGTTGCAATCCAAACTACAAGCCGACAAGCATGAAAAATCCGAATATGTGGCTGTTGAGGCCGAGGAGTCCGACGAGGATGACATGTTTGGCTTTGGAGGTCCAAAAGAGGAGGAGGAGGAAGAGGACAATGACCATGACAGAATTGTCGAGGGCCTCGTGGACGACGCGCTTATGGATGCCGAAACCGAAGCCGTGGATCTTGTCCAAGAGAAATTTAGGTGAGTTCCCACTCCAGGCCTTTTCTTTGATAACGGTGAGGTTGTTAGGGAACATGAGGAGGAAGACGATCGGCAACTTCAGAAACTGCACGAGGATGCTACCAAGGGCAAGTTCCGGATAAAACGCCGCGATCGAGGGGTCGGCTTCGAAGATAATAGCGATGAAGATGACGACGACGACGACGAACGCCGCATTCGCCAACGTATTCACAAAAAACGAAAGATTCAAGATGATAGTTTGGAAGCCTTGGGTCAGTGATCGGTTGCAGAAATGTCATATGTGGCTTCAACAATTTCCTAGGCCAAAGTGAGGAAACGAGGGCATTCTATGATACATATCACCAAGACCTCATCGATGAAGATGACGAGTTTGGATATCTGCAAGTAGATGCTTCAATACCCGAGGACGATGGTGATGCTCAAGACGAAGAGCCCCAGGAAACTGTGTCGGTGGATGAAATTCGAAAGCGTGCGCGCGAGATGGCACAAAACAGCCATGTTAGTACGGCCGATCTACTTTTCGGTTTATCTAAATTAGTTGAGCAGGAGGTCGAGCTGTTAGACCCGGAGGACACGAGTTGGGTTGACAGGGACATGATAACCGAAGCCGACGATACAGTCTGTGTAAAAATGGTTGACGGTCGACAGAGCAAACTTGCTCGTCGTCCAACCGGTCAGCTTGACTTTGATGAAGAGGTTCGTCCATTCTCGCGAACACCGTGCAAATGCTTAGGACAATATTCCAGCGGTCTACCCGACATATGGCGAGCGAGCAAGAACGCAAACAGTTGACGTCTTGGGCCCAAAATCAGAGCCGGTACCGACACCAGGGCACAGGGCGATCCGGCAACTCCACTGCTGTCACTGGCCACCCAAAGGCTAAATCTGGAGGTGGATCGCTAAGGTCAACACAGCCGAAATCAGTTACTGTCAACATGACGCGCAAGACGAAGACTCCAAATTTGTTATCTACTGTGTCCAACAGGAGTGGAAAATTTGCGTAGATGATTTTCACCTGACTGGATAATCTTCTAATATACTTGTGTTTGTATTCTTCTGCAAAACCACCGTACAAAAAACCCTGGCCAGAATCCGAATATACACAACTATAACAAGGTAAGAACCAAGATGCACAGAAATCACACCCGGACAAAGAAATCAAGAGGAAAGAAGATTCTAGGAGAAAGGGTATCGCTGCGATAAATAACCGAGTGTGCTGGTATAATTCGAATGTTTCTTATAGCAATTGGATTAGTTAGTGGTTCTGGTTGCCCACAAAAGGTCTCCCAAAGCGAACCCAGTTATTACGGGGGCGCGCGGGCTGAATGAGCACCAAGTTTCGTGATTGACGCGCCAACGCTGGACTTCTGCGTCTGCGTGCACTGGTCTGCATCTAGAAAAGTATCAGCACTTGAAATAGTGCGGTTAGATGAAAACCTACCCTGTGTCTCAGCATAATCAGTTTTGCCATGCATGCTGGTGGTCCGCTCTCTCTGACCGGGTTTCCTGTGACGGTGTCAGTGATATTAATGCAATGAAAACCGGTACGTACGCAACGCAACCAAGGCAAGGCCGGTCTCGTGTGCATCGAGAGTATCAGTTCCCTCCATGATTGACTTTCTTACCGCAGGGGATACGAGGCATAGCAGTAAGATGGCGGAAAGGAAGGATATAATGAATGCGGAATGCATGGAGGGTCCGTTAAGGAGAAAGCGGCACGAAGCACGCAAACAAAGCCCTAGCGTGGCACGTCGTGAGGAGGAAGAGGAAGAGGAGGAGAGGCGGCGATGCGCGTAGAGAGGTCAACCATTCGCACTGCCAATAGCTGCTTATCGCTTAGTCAGCATGTTGTGGCGACAAGCGACGCCAGCCGTGTAGCCTGCCTCAAGCCTTTCTCCTCGTCCATGTCCCAATTGCTGTCCTCTGCTGTCATATCGGCAGTGGGGCTGACATGCAAGGCTTTCCTTAACTCGGGTCTTTGCTCCATCACTGTTCGGAATCTCCCTGTCTTGCTGGACGCACTCAGGAGCGAATCAAGACACCATGGTCAGGGTCTCATCACAGGTATGTGTCCATTGCCAATCTCTTTCTCACCCCGTCGTAATCTTCACTACAGTCTCCAACCATTTATCCACGTCTGTGTCATGCTACCTTTAGCGACATTTCGCTCCTCACCCTCTCAATACCCAGCCTCGACGATCCCGTAGCCTGGGGTGTCCTTCCATTCGAGAATTTCACAAACTCACGTACTACACGATGGGTCCTCGGCGCCTCAGATATCATGTTCACGAATCCGTCAGTCGAAGTGGTGATTTTATCCTTTGAGCTTCCTGAGTTGAATTCCTGTTTTGGTCAGAAAGTCTCTTCTCCGCTTTCTTTCGCAACGGTCAGGTAATAGAAACATTTCGAGGGGATGGTGTTTGGCAACCTGCACTGGATATGGCTATTGAAAAGTTGAATCAGGGTCACTGGGTTGGTATTCACTGTCGTGGAATGCCACTACTTATACCGAATACATTCTAGCTCCATATGTTTGGAGAGGGAAAGGTGCATCAACCTTCCATATATCCACAGACCGATGGTATTGCGCACTTGCCTCGGTTCAAATGGGGCGTGTACGTGCATTGCATCACACCGTCGGGCACCTTTACTACACTTTTTTCAGCGGTCGCATCATCATGGAAACCAGCGTCCCACCCCTAATAATACCCATGTGGTTGACTGGTATGATTTCTCAGCATTGGTACTCCCTTTTACGCTACATGCGCACAGGCTTCGATAGACTTATGCCAGAACACCGGCCCTTCCCATACAAGTACTTCCCGAAAACGGGTGTCCAACTGGGAGTAACGTTTGGTGACCCGATACCACCTGACAAAGTCATCGATGCATTGAATGCAGTCCATGGGCTGAAACATGCCCTTCCCCATACCATGGTAGAAGGCTTAACGCGGGATGATAGGCTATCAGATAGGCTTGGACTCTGCAGTGCGCGGATAGACGCGATTCGAAGTGAAGTCACGGCCGTTGTCCAACAAGCTGTTGAAGAATTAGGAAGGAAGGTGTCAGGTAACAAATTAGATCATTATCCACCTCATCAAGAGGACGGCCAGTGCAGTTGAACACCACATAGCTGGCGAATGAACCTCAATTGAGTGACATTTGTTCGCTGGATTGAAGTCCATGGTCGGTTCGGTGCCAACATTCTGTCCGCTCGGATTTTGGTCCGCTCTGCTTAATCCTGGTGTCAGTTTCTGACAATTGAAGCCGTTGACAACACAAGCATATACGCTATTCTATGTCAATGTGTCATTTGCGTGATTAATGAAGTCTGTCAACCGCGCCAGAAGGTGGATTGCTGGGAAGTTGGTAAACTTACTACACTACAGACAGAAAATGAGATGCGACAATTTGCATCATGAAGATGGAACGGTAAGCTGTTAGAAAAACACAAAGTGTACGACACACATTCACGTAGCTACGAGTTGGATTCCGACCATGCTGTATAAGTGTTGGGCCTGGAGTGACTCGTGCTTGGGGCCAGTCGACAGCTTTGAGCCGACCGAGTTTTACTCGTTTATAGTTTGGTAGCCAGATCGTTAATAAAGCAACTTGTCGATTTTCTCTAGTACCCCGACCCACTGCTGGCAAGTCTATCAATGGTAGGATAATATCCGACTGCGACCTTTGGGAGTTCGTTTACACTTGGAGCCAACTTATTCCAACCTCCTGTACGCTTCGATGACCAACCGAATTTGCGAGTCCACAAGCCAGGTTCCTGTAGAAAATAATGACAACGGATCGCTCGGGCTTGTTCATGTAGATGGTGTTTGGAACGCAAGGCTTTGGATAATAACCGTAAACAATGGGCAACAGCAACTACGCTTGTCTTTTAAGTAGTACAGCATTGTGCTACGGTGTTCTCATCCTTCTGACGGCGCGGTCATGGATGTCGCTAACAAGATAACTGGGTTTTTGAAAAAGTGGTCCAAGAGCGGGGAGACCGAATGGTACCTTCATTCCTCTTGTATGTTTTAGTTTCACTCATTCGCCACTCTGTAGTCGAAAATTCCTTCTTCCGGCCCATATAAATTCTACGGACCCAGCCAGCATCGAAACAATTACGACTGCCTATCATACCTTGCTATTTTCAGTCTTGAGGACTTGGACTCCGAGTCATTTACTCACCCCACAAGGCTTTGTCGAATTTGTTCATTCAGTCCTGGTGTCCTTGCCCTCCTCTTCTGCCCAGCCCAGGGTTGCACAGAACGACACATGGCTCGGAGAGCTGCTCGTTGACATTGTTTGGTCCCTTGACGCGCAGTTGGACGAACTGGTGTCGGATGCCAAGACTCTTATTGCGGCTTCAGAACAAACACCCGACGTCAGCGATTTGCAGAAAGCCACTGCGGTAAAGCAGGTTGCTGACCAGGACAAGGAACTTCTTGCTGATGTTGTCAAGAGGCTCTTGGTAAGCACCTGCGAGCCCCAAAAGTATGCTGAACCAACTTTCCATCTAGTTCTCTGGAATCACCGGGGTGGCTGTTTGCCGAGAGCGCCTTGATCTGAGTCTCCTTGCCAATATTGGTCTTGTGTCGGACAGGTTATCATTTGACAAGAAAGAGATCAGGACAAGGACCGGTCTTTTGTAAGTTCCTCAAGAGTGGTACTCTGTGTACTCTGACACTGGATTGGTGTGCAGTTACAAACAGAACAAGTTTAACCTTCTTCGCGAGCAGTCTGAAGGTTATAGCAAGTTATGCGTGGAGTTGGTAAGCTCTTTGGGACCTTCGCATTCCCCACATGATGGCAGACCTATTGAGAGTGCCGCATCTGTGGAGGATCGCTCTCGAATTGCATGGGACAAGATCATGGGTCTTATTGGATACTTTGACCTCGATCCTAATCGTGCCCTTGATATCATCCTTGATGTTCTGACTGTTAACATCACGACCCACTACACCTTTTTCCTCTCGCTTCTGTCATTCTCCCCATGGGTGGGTAATATTAGGTACTCTATGGCTGGCGAAAGCAACGTTTGCGCGCCTCCTGCTCCATCCCCGGATCTATATCGAGGAAAGCCGCTTGACAAAATCCTTGAAATCGCCGAAACTCTATCTCGCAGTGATAAGGGCCTACATTCGGTTTCAAGGGGGTCCAAGTCGCGGGTACTCGCGCAAGTTCTCGGTTTCAAGTTTGCTTACTATCAGGTTCCCTATTTCTTCCCACCTTTATCCTTTATTTTTCTAATTTCGCGTAGAGCATGGGCACCCACGATCCACCACCAAAAAATCTGTACCTTGCGGCCGCCATCTTGATTCGCGAAGGGTTTGTTTCACTTGAAGAGTTATATCCTCATGTGCGTCAACCTTAGCCTGTTGTATGAGCGTTACTTCACATTGAATATTTAGCTGTCACCTATCGATGAAGATATGGATGGGTATCACAATGATTACTTAGAGCAGGTACAGCAACGAATTGCAGAGGCCAAGATTACCCAATTAGCAATGGCAGCCCCCTTGGAGTCGACGAGCCCTGCCCCTAAAGTGCGTCCGGAGCCCGCAGAAGAAATCAGAAAAAATCTAGATTTGAAGCCTCCCAACCAGAAGGCAACCCTCGTCTGCGCGTTGCTTTCTGTTGGCGCCTTACGTCCTGCGTTCGCGATTTTAACCAAATTTCCGTGGTTCGTAGATGCCCAGGTCGAACTCGCGGATCTGGTGCTTCGTGTTCTCAGGCATTCCATTGCACCTCTTTACGATACAGCTTTTGTTCTCAAGGAACGGAATCCCAGCTTCACACAACCCCGTGCTCGGTATGGCTCTACTGGCAACCTCCTTACACCTACCCGTAAACCGCAGTTAACGTCAGTTGCGCCGACACCCCCCAGCTCAGCCACCACCGAGTTTGTATTCTTTTTCCCTGACTGGTCGGAAAGGGTTCCACTCTCAACAACGTCCGAGGATTTGGTTGACATTATCGAACCTCTAATGAGCTTTGTTGGCCTTCACATATCTCGTGACCCTCTGTTCATTTCGAAAGTAACCCGCCTTGGGAGGTCCCAAATAATCGCCACGGTAACTACAGCCCTTGTCATTAGCCTGTTCGCTTACCCTCTCTCCAGGCTCCTGTTGATCCTATCACGAAGAAGCCCACAGGAGATCCAGACCCCCTGAATCCCGTTCGCTTATTCTGGTTCAAACTTCTGCGCCTATACTTCTTACCCTCCCTGCCTCTCATTCGAGGGAATGCTGTTTGCACTGTTGAAATCTGGAACATTATCCGACAGTACGAAACAACTTCCCGGTGGAAGCTTTACGGAGAGTGGAAGACAAGCACGTACAGCCTGCATCCCGAACTTCGCATACGTCAAGTGCAAGCTGACCGAGAATCAAAAGGAATACTGAGAAGGCTATCACATCAGACCGTTGACACGCTTTCGGGGACTGTTGCGAAATTGGCTCACTCCAATCCTTGCATCTTCTTCACAAATGCTGTCAACCAAATTATGGCGTACGACAATTTGGCGGGTGTGGTGATCCAGGCACTTCGATATGTGACTAATATGGGTTTTGATGTATTGGTCTACATCATCCTCGACGCACTCTCGAACCCTCATAAGAACCGAGTGAAGGATGACGGTGTCAACATTTCGGATTGGTTGCAAAGTGGGTCTGTTTGCGGTATCTATTGCATAAAACTGACAATAGCAGGTCTTGCGTCATTCACGGGTATGCTCTTTCGTCGATATAGTGCAGATTTGTCTCCACTCCTGAAGTATGTCGTGCATCAATTGTACAATGGCCAAACGACGGAAATAGTGGTCCTGCGCGAGTTAATCTGGAAGATGGCTGGCATTGAACCTCTTCCAAGTTTATCGGATTCGCAAATTACTGCTATGGCTGGTGGCCCTGCATTGCGCATTGAAGCAATCGCGTCCACGACGCGAGGTGCCCGTTTGGACCCTGGCGATGCAATTCTCAAAGGTCCTCAACGACTGGGAAAGTGCCTGCTGGAGACATCCTTAGCATTACCTCTCCTTATTCAGGTTGCACAGCAACGCCAGTCCTGCGTGTTTAAAGCACCGGATACCCACTTGAAGTCCCTTGCGAGTCTATTCGATACTGTAGGTCGATCATCATGTCGTATCCGTTTGGTCTCAAAGGTGCTTGCCCAATTTAGACCCACGGCGTGCTTTTACAGTACCTGGAACTTCTTACATCCTCTGCTGTTATCCCTCCTGAGGACTACGCAAAGAAGATCCTTCCTTCTTTAGCTGACCTCGGGGAGTTGTACGGTATATCTGCTCCAATATGTATGCAAATTATTCGACCAATGCTCAACCATATTCTCTTGGTAATGGTCCAGCCAGTCGTAGTATGCTAATTGCTGACCTGATCTTAACGTAGAAAACGGCCCTGTCAATGCAAGAGAAGGAACGTGTCGCTAACGAAGAAGCTGAGAAGCGTCTGAAGGCTCGTCTGTCGGCAAAACGTGACCCATCCGCATCTACGTCGCGCATAGAGTCCCCCAGTGGTGCTAACACGCCGCGAGAAAATACTGAACAAAAGCCACCAATTGGTGAGAACGAGGATAGCGCAATGGAAGTTGAATTGGAAGCCACCACTCCTGCCGCAGAGGTCCGTCTTACCAACCTTGAATTTTTCGCAGTGACGATCTTCGCTTTGTAGAGTCCTTGGATACCCGAACTAGAAGCACTTTTCGATGACGTACGCAGGATCGCGAAGAGTAGTGCCATCGACGTGATTGGGCAAGTTTTCTGAAGTGAGAACAAATTTATCAACTGACAAATCACTATCAAGCCCTCCCTTTTACTTGACGTTCTGGCAATTGTCTATGTATGACCTCTCCCCGCCGGCCACTAGATATGACGAAGAGGGGGCTGCACTACGCACCCTCAGTCGGCAAGAAGACGCCAAATACATTAGTGCTGACCGTTCTTCTGATCGCTCGAAAAGGCTTACAGCGAGCTCACATAGGGCAAAGCGTGATCGATGTAACACATTTGTGAACACGTTAGCCCAAGAGTTCAAGGAACAGACAGCTTCAAGAGTCTTCACCTTGAAGCGACTAGCACGAGAAAAGCAACATTGGTTTGCTCATGGTGAGTTTGTCGTTGCCCAGCGGTTCAAGTGACTTATTATTTCTCAGTTGAGCATCGTTATGCAGTTTTGGCGTCTGCCATTATTGAACACTGCATCCAACCACGTTGTTTGTTGTCACCTATGGACGCTGACTACTGCGCACAAATCATTAAAGTCATCCATACACAAGGAACACAAGGTTTCCCCACATTAATGTGCTACGACAAGGTTAGTACCGTGTCCGTATGCAAGATTGTATTTACGAGCACTCTGGATTTACAGCTGCTTGGTGATCACGTCAAAACGGTTATCTTTTCTTGTAGTGAATATGAAGCAAAGAATTATGGTGCATACTTTTATTTATCTTCTACGCAGCTGTTTATTGGATGTAATACTCGTCCACAGGTCGCTTTTTACTAGGGGTTCTTACGGACCTCTGGAAGTGGGCACAAGACGAGCAACTCTTCATCCAGGAAAACCGTACAAAGATTGGTGGGAGGACCGTTCTCCTTCCGGGCTTCCAGCCACGTTGGACCAATAAGGACTATATCAACATTTCACCTGACGATCTACTATCATGGACGGGCTTCAAACAGATTCTGCGCAAATGGCACAGGAAACTGGGAAGAGTAGGTACTGAGGCATTGATAAAGCGAGTAACTGAGCAGTCCCGACAGAGTCTCTGCAGCTGCATCGAAACAGGCGAATTTATGCACGTCTACAATGCCATTATTGTGCTGAAGGAAATTCTTCCGGTTTTTCCCCTGGCAGCTGTTGGCGAATACGGGCCTGTCATTGACAACATGATTGATAAGTTGGTTGAAGGTGAGGAACGCGGTGATCTTAAAATTCTGAGTAGGGCGTGAGTATCCCTTTTTTCTTACCTGTGGTTCGTATTGAAATTATCATAGCTATTCAGCAGCTCTGAAGAAACGCGAGTCTCAGTGGGCAGCTCCGCGACCGACCCCTCCCAAAGTAGGCTCTCTTTCTGGGATTTTTCATCCGTCTAATGTTTTCCAGCTGAACGGTGGTGCCGTATCTCCGAAACCTGGCACGGCGGCCTCACAAGCACTTGACAAATCACGTTCTGTGCAACCACCAAACGGTTCTGCGGTCCTAGCATCTGACACCCGCCGTGAAATCAACGTCGTTCCAAGCGTCCCAGTGGCCCCGAGGTCTCAGTCATCAAGTTCCGCGCCTCAGACCATTGATGAAAAACCGTCTACACCGGCGAGTTTGGCAAAATTGGCCATTGAAAGGTACGAATGTAGAAAGTAGCAAGCATTGACCCTAACTCAACGATATACAACGCAAATAGCATCCCCAGACCGGAGAAGGTCAGGCGGGTCAGGCCAGAAAAGGAGAGTCAATCACCAGTGCCTGATGGTGACAGCAAGGCAGAACGAGATGCCATGGATGTCGACATGATCCCAACCGCACCAAAGGAAGGCAGGACATATCCACAACTACAAGAACCTGCTCCGTCACGTTTTGCAGCGCACCAGCTTCCCGCTCAGAGTTCCCTGTATACGGTGCCTGGTGATATTCGGGCACCAATTCCAATTCCTTCCAAGCCTTCTCGGCTAACCATTGCTGCACTCAGTCCCCGAGATTCACCGCTATCACCTAGGCAAAGGATTGATGAAAAGCAGGTACAAGAAGCCATGCCACCACCAACAGCTCCTAGCCAGACACTCTCTGCACAAGAACTCCGTGAAACGGCCAAGCAAACAATTGGTTATCGTGCAACAGAAAAGTCGGACGACCGTCGATCGGTGGGTGATATCCGCAGTCAGCCTGGTTCTGGTGCTCCGTCTCCGTTGCCTCGTCGGCGAACGCCTTCTCCTGCCACGCGGAATCATAGTTTGGAGAGCCGAGCGAGTGGCGAACGCCGCTCTGAACGTGGAGCTGGGGATGGCGACCACGCAGACGGGAAGTCCTTTGAACGAGACTTGAGGCAAGAGACGCGATTATCCCGCAAGGACGGTAGTACTGCCCACGGTTCTCGAAGCGAAAGGATCTCGGGTCATCGTATGTCAGCTCGGGAGAGTGATCGAGAGAGGGAGAGCGACAGGGAACGTGATCGAGAGCGTGGCCGAGACAGGCACGGGGAACGCGACCGTGACAGAGAGCGCGACAAGGAGCGCGACAGAGACCGGGAAAAAGACAAGGATAGGGAACGGCGTGAAAGAGATAGGGAGCGCGACAGAGATAGGGATCGTGACAGGGATCGCCACCGTCGAGATGACAAGGATCGTGATCGCGAGTCGCGTAAGGACCGAGATAGATCAAACCAAGCTTTAGCGCTGTCAGCCTCTGCTGCGACGCCGGAGCCTCGAAGTCTTCCTACTCGCCCTGATCCCACTCGTCACCGTGTCGCTACTCAGGTTGGTGACGATGCGCTCGGCAAGAGGCGCCGTCTTACCGATGATGATGTGAGTATTGTTGTCTTGCAACTGTGACTCTCTGATCTATTGACAGGTTGACCGCACCTCGAAGCGTAGCTCTCGCAAAGAAGGCCATAGAGAGGACCGTGTTCGCCGCTCTGACAAGGAAGGTCACGAACGGCCGCGAGACTCTGACCGGCGTCGAATGGAACCTCAATCATCTGAAGGTGACCTCCGCGCACTGGTTGACAAGGTGTGTCGAGGTTGATGCACATGTGGATACCTTTTTCGTAACGTGACCTAACAGCCAAACGAAAAGAGGATACCTGATGGTCCGAAAACGTTGCCTCCTACCACCCCATCAGCTCCAAGGGCCATGTCATCCGTGGATGGTTCCAGGGGTGGCAGCAAGGTCGACCCTGGTAGCAGCCGGAGCGGTGGCGACTGGAAGGGCCAACGTGACCACGGACCACACACGTACCCGATTTCAACAGGTGGAAACACGGAGACCGGCTCGAGTTTACGTGCGAGGATAGGCGAGAAAGAGGCAGGTCGGTCGACGCCGCAGGCACCAGCGGCACCTTACCGGACTGAGGTACCCAAGGATGACGAACGTGACAATAGGAAACGAACAGTGACTGGTGGGTTGGCGCGTATTTCCATCCGAGCCGAGTTTATTTCGATTTTGCAGACCGGGACAAGGAGGTTGGGGAAGCCAACAGTGTGCCGAGTGGGGAGGTGTCATCGCAGCCCCCAAAGCGGCCGAGGATCAACCGTAATCGTTACCACACACATCACGGACTGGCAAAGAGGACACTTCCGATTGACCCACAGGCTGGGGACAAGACGCGAGCGACGAGGAAGGACTAGTCATCTACATGGATAGTACGAGGGTATGCGACCGGTTATCGGTGGCACACGTTACATTATGTCTTGTGTGCCTCTAAGACCATGTAAAAGGTGAAGCTCTACATACATTACTAGTTAGTAGTAATAAATGATGATTAGACGAGTTGAATCGTGAGGTAGATGCAAGGGGTCATTTTTTGATCAGAGTGAGGAATTCTTCACGGGTCTTTTGTTGAGTGCGGAAACAGCCTAGCATGCAGGAAGTGACGGTGATGGAACCCGGTTTCTGCACACCACGCATGGTCATGCACATGTGTCTGGGATAGGCTGAGGGACTGAGTGGGACGGGTCGGCGAGACTCACGTGGCTTCCATTACGACGGCGACACCGCGCGGTTTGATGGCCTCTTGGACGGCGATGGCGATTTGTTTTGTCAGACGTTCTTGGACCTGCAGACGACGACTGAACGTTTCTGCGATGCGGGCTAGTTTGGAGAGGCCGAGTACGAGACGGTTGGGAATGTAGGCAATGGCGACCTAAGAATAGTTGACCGTGGGTGCTACGGAACTTGGGATGGAACGCACCTTTCCTGTGAACGGAACTAGATGGTGTTCACACAGGGACGAGATGTCGATGTCACGGACCAAGACCATTTCGTCGTGGTCCTCTGCGAAGACGGCATCGTTGATGACATCTTGGGGGTGTGAGTGGGAGATGGGGTCGTGTGATGGTCCATACCTGCGAGACGTTCTTCGTAGCCACGGGTCATCCACATGATAGCCTGTGCATAGCGTTCTGGTGTTTTAACGAGACCTTCTCTGTCAGGATCTTCTCCGATGCACTCGAGGATGGTGCGCACGGCAGAGACCATGCGCAGTTCACGAGCAGCACGTTCTGGTGGTGTTGCATTGAGACGAGAGACGGTCGACTTTGCTAGAGGGCGATGAGCGGTGGAGTGGGACAAGGAAGGAGAGTACCTGGCCAGCCAAGACCGTTTGGGTCTGGGAGTGCATCGGTGGTAGCTGGGGTGGACGTGCCAGAGCTGCGAAAGCCGTAGCCGTCACGAACGAGCCCAACGTCGTCCTGGGATGGCATCAAAAAGAGTCTTGTTTGTGTTTTGCTGTGGACGACAAAGTTTCACGGATCTCTGAGCGATGCTGTGACCCTCTCCGAGTCTTTTAACCCTCCGATTCCAGTTTTCCCCTCGAACGAGATGCACCACGACAGTCGCCAGCTCAGGCGGAGGTGCACCAAGCTCGTCCAGGCCTGGCTCGCTTCCCGCACCATCCCACCGCGCAGGGGACAGCTCATGCCCGGTGCACAACGACAGGTCAACGAGACAAACCTCCGCCTCGCACTCACCATCGCCCGCGCGTGTCTCCCACAACTCTTTGTCACCCTCTGGGCACTACACCCCGTCAGAACATCCCTCATGATCATCCTCCACGTCGTCCGTGGCTTCTTCCCCGCCTTCAGGGGCTATTCACAGGCCATGATCGTCGACGAGGTGCGCATACACACACACACACACACTCTCTCTCACTGGCATGCTCACCCCCCTTGTAGCTTCAGACGCTCGTCTCCTCTGGCTGCTTTGCCTGGTCGCGTCTGCTCAGACTCCTCGTCGCCGAGATATTCAGACGGGCTGCCGAGTCTGCCATTGACTCATTTGCGTACGTCGCCCTCGCACCCCTCTCCCTCTGCTCACCCTGCAACAGGTCCGCAAACGAGCAGATCGTGCACGACTCGGCCCGCTTCTTTGTCGAGTACCAGCAACTCGCACAGCGTCTCCGCCTCGACATCCCGACCCTGTCCGACCCCGTCGTCCGCGATTGTCTCCAGGAATCCGACCTCTTTGTCCGCTCCTTCAATGGCATGGGCACCTTTGGCCTCCTCTCTCCCTTTGACTTTGTCCAAGTGTTTGCCCTCGTCTCCGAACTCGTCTCCCATCTCGTCGTTCTCCTCTCCCTCACTGGTGGTTCGGGTAACCTCGGCGTCCTCCTCCTCTCCCTCCTCTCCGCCCTCTTTCCTCTCTTGCTCAACCGGTTCGCTGGCGGACCGTCCGCACCCGAAGCGGCCTATTCCCCGGACGAGGCCCGCGCGGCGGAGCGCCAGGAAAAGATGCGGAACATGGCCTACAATGAGTCACACCGGGCCGAACTGCTCCTCTTTGGTCTCGGTCCGTGGGTGCTCGAGTCCTGGCGGAGTGCCCGCAAGGCCCTCTTGTACGGCGATCGGCCGGTCCAGCTCACCCTCGGCCAGCTCGTGAACCAGATCCACGTGTCCGATCTCGTCTTTGCGATCCAAAACGTGCCCGTCTTGGTCATGTTCCAGACGTCATCTGCATCGCTCGGATCCCTCGCACTCTACCGGAGCACCATCCAGGCCGTCGTCTTCACTTTTGGTAATCTCCTTTCCACTGCTCGCATGGCCTTTCAGGGCGTCTTTCTCATGGGCGCATTCTGTGCCGCGATGGACATCCACCCAGAACTCGAGCCGACAGACGAAGACGTCATGCCGTACCCGGCTAGCAAAGGAATGAAGATCGAAGCAAGGTACCCTATTCTCTTTTCGGAAATACCCTTGCTCATCGTCACAGGCACCTCTCCTTCACCTACCCGGGAAGCAAGGAGGCCTCGCTCGATGACGTCACTTTCACTCTCCTCCCCGGAGAATCCCTCGCGATCGTCGGCTACAACGGATCGGGCAAGTCCACCCTCGCAAAGGTCCTCCTCCGCATCCTCGACTTTGACGCTGGCCAGTTGCTCATCAACGGCGTCGACATCCGCCGTCTCTCCCCGTCCGACTACCACCGCCACCTCACCGCCGTCTTTCAGGACTTTTCAAAGTTCAATGGGACCGTGCGCGAGAACGTCGGCCTCGGATACGTCCCCAAGATGCACTCCCTCTCCGCCCTCTCCCGCGCACTCCACCTCGGTGGCGCAGACGCCTTTGTCGACGCCCTCCCCAACGGCCTCAAGACACGGCTCGACTATGCCACTTTTGGACCCGGATCAGGCACCGCCACCCGGCAACACCACGGCCTCTCCGGCGGTGAAGTACGTCCGTCCTTGCCGTCACAATAAGCTCTCACCCGTTTTGGCAGTGGCAGCGAATCGCCCTCTCCCGCGCCTTCATGCGGGCCGATCGGCCAGAGGTGGATCTCCTCCTCTTTGACGAACCGGCACGTCCTCTTTTCCTGACCCGATTCCCACCGGCTCACGCTTTGCCAGACGTCCTCCCTCGACGCCCACGCCCAGAACAACATCGTCGACACCATACACCGCATCGCCGCCTCGGGCAACAAAAAGACGGTCATCTTCATCACCCACCGTCTCTCCACCGCACGCCGTGCTGACAAGATCGCCATGATGGAACGAGGCGTACGTCCACCCCTCTCTCCGCTGTACACACTCATATCCGTCTCCAGACAATAACCGAGTTTGGCACCCATGACGACCTGCTCAGGAAAGGTGGCGCATACGCCGCCCTGTACAACGCTTCCATTTAACCTGCACTCCTTTTGTATCAAACAAAAAAAAACCGCACGCGTGTATTCCTATTAGACTGCCCTAGATCACTTAGAAGATCCACACATCCTAGACCTCTTCATTCGCCAATCGGTCCGTGTACACTACCGTGCCTTCGTGGACGTATGCATCCACATCCGTCCGTTCATCATCAGACACGGCGTGAGTGGGTGACAGTCTTCCGTGGATACCCACCAACAACCCTGCATCACGGATCCCTTGGATGAGCGACGGAACCTGGACCTAGCGCACGTCAATTCGTGTTCACACCCTTGGAAACCCATTCACCAATAGCTCCGAATCAAAAAAGACTCCCAGCAGATTATTTGCCTTGGCAAACGCGACACCCTCGGCCACACTCGCGCAATACCGTTCGTCTTCCCCGTCCATCATCTCGGCGCTCGGTGGCGTCGACCCACATCTGGACGAAAAGAAGACCGGATCTAGGTCGAAGCAATCGTTGAGCACCATGATCCGCAACACAAACGGGATCATTACAATTGGGCTGTTTCCAGTTCAGCGCCGCACACACCCGAGGCGAAAACGACGTAAAAGCGATGCGTCGTCGTGCAAACGCACCCCCAAGCGACGACGTCGTCTGCCTGATCGTTTTAAAGACGGCGTTGACGCTTAAATTAAGGTCGAGGTGGCGCTTCGTCCGTTGGCTTTGACATGGCGCTACTTCTAGGGTCAACCCAAAATGAACTGGCAACAGCTGCGCGATTGCATAAAACAAGAGAGATATAAAACGTTCTGTATATGTATATATATAATAGAGCACCCGTACCTGCATGAAACGCGATAGCGGCAGCATTAATCGCGGTAGAATTCTATACCAGTCCTGAATGGAAGTCATTCTTTCAACTGCTTGCTCTCCCCTATCAAGTCGGTGGGACAGCGCATCGAATTGGGCGAGCGTCACATCAGCTACGCCAAGATCGTAGGATGATTCCGGTAGCAATTGCTCCCCATATAGTACCGGCTGAAGATCTCGTGTGACCTGCACGATGGCATAAACGTAATTCCCAGAGAGCGATGAGAGTGTGACCGTGTGCAAAGGTGACGCGGGCGGCGACTGGATCGATGGCGACGTGTGCGCAGAATCCAGCGACCTTGGAGATTGGCGCCATGGGGACGCCTGTGGTCGATGGGGTAAAGGGCTGCCTTGGGAAACAGTCAGCGATTTCCAATACGTTTCCACTGCGCCCCCAACTTCGAGCGTGATACCCTGAAAAGGGGCGATGACATGCACCGAGAAGCTGACCTGGCGACGGCGTCAGTCTAAATCACGCTCGACGCCCCTGCTCACCTCGCCAATGCTGTGGAGACGATGGTCCAGGATGGACAACGTGGTGAAACTAGCGCCGGGGGAGTGGAAGATGGACGGATGCCCGACCGCGCGACCGATCGTTTTCGTACCAAAGTTGGGGTAGATTGAAAATTCCAAAGAGAGGTCCTTCACACTCGATGCTTGGAACATGAACGTGTCATACTTTGTCTTTTGCGGGAGCGTGATCGTGTACGGCGCAGCATTGACCCCTGGACCTGCAGTAATGACCATTTTTAGTCGGTTTGGGGACGGTAGCGATACACTTTGTGCCAAGATCGAATCTGACAAACGAGGGTGAAATCTGATCGCCTTTCCAGACCACCTAGGATCAGGAGCAGGAGGCAAACCCACGGTGATCATCACCAAATAGTTCTTGTCGAGGTAGTTGTGACCATATACACGGTGGGGCATTATGGGAGGAGGCAAAGATAGAGATGGAATACAGTCAGGGTCGTCGATTTGCATATCGCTCGCAGTCCGCGGAAGCGCAGGAACACGACCCAAGGACGTGATAGGAGTCTCTTTCGGCATCGCTTTGAGAAGCAGGTCGACACATCCACGGTGACCGTACCACGCCGCGTAATGTATCGCCTGTTGGTTGAGCTCGTCCGTGCGATCAACACGGGCCCCAGCTTGGAGGAGAATCTGTAGGCATGTTGTGTGTCCATTACGTGCCGCATGAAAGAGTGGTGTCCATTCGTGATACTTGTCTGGGACATCCCACCCGTCTTGGTCCAAAAGTAGATTGCAGACATCTCCATGGCCTTCCCGAGCAGCGAGATGCATAGGAAACTCCCCATTGGTGTTTGGAACGCACTTGGCCCCTTCCCTGAGCAACAGCGAGACGACGTCAGCGTACCCGTGTTGACTCGCGAGAGACAGGGGCACCAGGCTAGAATTTGGCCCGGGTGAGTGCAGAGCGATACATTGGTCACATATCAGAACCTGCACACATTCAGCGCTACCCCTAAGCGTGGCATAAACAACCGGGCCACAGTTGTCAACATCGAGGACATGTGGCAAAACGCCTGCCTCCAAAAGTCGTTTGCAAACCGCAGCATGGCCATGCATAGCCGCGTAATGCAGGGCTGACCGACCATAGACATCCAGTTTGTCCATTTGCGACCCTTTCTCGAGACAGAGGTCCACAAGGCGCAAAGAACCTGCGGCCGCAGCTTCATGGAGACACGTTCGTCCATTGATATCATCGATGAACGCAAAGTCAAAAGGCGCCTCGACACTGGTAAGAATAAGGTCTCCGAGTTCCAAAGGTGCGTCGACAATGACGTTCCAGAGGACGCGAGTGACATTCACCTTTCCTTCGCCTTGAGAACCGAGCATGTTGGAATGTCGTACGAGATCCTTGATGGACGCCTCATCAGCGTTTTCCACCGCCTTTCGCAAGTCCAGTTCAAAGTCGCGAAATGGGCCAGAGTACACGTTTCGCTCGATGCTGAGCTGAAGGTCTAGAACGTCCTGGACAGCAGCCCCCTCGAATTGGAGGCCAGTAGAGAGATCGGTGAGGTCCAAGAGACTTGCAGCCACGATATCCGAGAAATCCGCGATAAGCTTTTCACATGTCAGAGAGAACAAGCAGCAGAGGGATACGATTCACCTGTCTGTTGAATACGGGTTGGACCTCGACCTGACGAGCGAGGTAGAGTTCCTTGGTCGTAGAACGCGAGCGTTTGTCCCACTTTTTTAGAATCTTGCGGAAACCTGTCGCATTGATCTCTACGAATTGCTGGACACAAGATGTGGGCAGATGAACCAGCGGACAGAGCCAGAACGATTACCTGTAGTTTACCCAAGTCCCTTTCAAGCAGACGGAATCCCTCTTCGACGGCAATCCACTCGACATGGTTCAATGCTGAACCATCCGTAGCATCTGGGAACCCCCTCAGAGCAGCAGCACGACGCTTGGACAGCAGGGTTTCCAGACGCAACTTTAGCTCAGCCTCCCTTTGAAGATAAAAAGTGTTGATCTACCAGGTGTGGGTCAAACGGATGGTAGCCGAAACTGGATTTCACGTGCCTTTTCGAGCTCGCGCTCTAGCTTGAAGAAGAAGGCGGCCTTGTGCGCGTGGAAGTCGGGTCCCCGGTCGGTGTCCTGCCCAAGGGAAGAGAGGATGGGCAACTGGTTTGGGTCATCGGGAGACGGGTCAGTTGTGCGGGCTGTGGAAGATATCGCGATCGCTGGGCTGCCTGTCGGGTTCAAGAGATCTGCAGGCCGTACACCCAACGCGAGAGCAGCAGCCTCGGACGCAGGACGATTTGCTGCCAGCGAAGAGATGATCTTTTTGAGAAACTTGTAGTCGAGATAATACGCAGACCATCCTGGGACCTGTTCGGACTGGATCTGCTTGCCAAACTTTTTATTGAAGGAGGTATCAGTGACTGACCGGAATACTGAGGACGGTTTACCTTCATACCACACAGATGGGAGATGGCACAAGTTTGCTTTCAACATGCACGATTCAAACCCATGCTGGTCATTTCCAAAAGAAATTACAAGAATCAACGACACTGGAGAGACTGATTGGCAACCAAGCCTGTCATGCACGTGCGTCCTCTCAGCCAGCCATTCTGCACTCTTCACCCTCAGCCATTCGGTGAAACACCACAAATCAATCAACGTGGTCATCGATAACGTCCAGCCGTAGCCGCTGTATCCAATTATAACTGCGACTAGCCGGTCAAGACAAATTACTTGCGCCAACTTTTGCTCATATCAACACCTTCCTCATCTGCCACACCTTTGCAGGCAATAACGTCACGGGGCACTTGCCATGCTCGGAGACATGGTCAAACGCACAACGATAGCAGAAGACGTAACCAGACGGTAATGCTGTAGCATTGTTCATGATGTTTTGACACAGCGGACAACGCCCAAACATCGTGCCCTCCAGGGGTACCCCCGAAGGGTGTGGTGGGAGCATCCGAGGAGGTGGCACTGTCGGTCCGAGAGGAGATACTGACAGGGAACGTGCTGGGGACCCTGGAGAATACCACCACTCCAAAAACTTGACAAAGAAGATGGCCGTCGGCAGGAGAAGCCTTAGAGAATCAAGAATGAGCTGTGGTGTACTCATAAAAAGCCGGTAGAGTTGTTTCATCATCCCTGGATGCGCGTGACGAGGTCCCTGGACAACGCTGGTCACGAGCTGCCAACAAATATTAGCATCGGGGCAAGGTGGATACGCCGCGGATGTCCCACTCACAAAGTCGTCCGAACTCAACCGACGTAAATCAACACCTATCCACGCCAGCCACGGACGGTAAAAGGGAGTGCGTTCAAAGAGGTACGCCACATTACAAGTAAGTAGCCACAGTTCAAACGAGGTGTTCACCCATGGGAAGATCTTTTTGTATACTCGACGCCAACGCGTCGATAGAGTCTGTGGTGTGTATGAGCGTCGTCACCTTTACGATATGAAGATGGCACACGTCATCAGCAAGGGTTTGTATGCGACGACCATCGCCAGTATCCTCCAATATGTCCGACGAAACACCACCTCCAAGTTGTTGTTCATAGTAGTCATGGGCCTTGGACCGAAGATATGGAACGGCAATCTATACAGAGTCAGTGGGCAAAAGTGCACGCAATCAGACGGCGAACCAAGAAGAAGAGTGATTGCCATATTTCCCTGTCTCTAAGCTTCTCTGCGATGGGGATGCCACGGACTGCAGCAGAAGCTCTGTCTGTAGATATCCAAGGATGTCTGCGTCTCTTCAAGCCATAAAAGTGCTCCGCAAAGGACGCGTCTAGAATGGTCAAGGGGTGTTTCGTCACGAGACAAAGAGACGCACTATGCTTGCGTAGATAATGTCGCTCCACAAAGAACATGATCAACGCATAGAATTCTTCGTGACGATTGACGATGCGAATGAGGTATCGTGGATAGCGTTGAGCAAAGACCTGAGCAGCGAAATAAGACGAATGGCAGGGTATCCAGAGGTACTTACTGCCAGGACATATTTGAGTGCTGGCTGTAGGAGGTCTCTGAGCTGTTCCTGAGCGATGAGCTCAAAGAGGGAAGGTTTGAGCGCTTGACCACCTAGATCATGAAGAAACTCCATCGAGGAGGACGAGCAACCTTGGAAGCACGTGATGGCTTGAGTTTTGTCATGTGACCCCGTGTTCTCGCTCAACCTCGACCATCACGGTTGTGAGAGAGCAGGGAGCGAGAGAGTGTTCGTGTTCTGTTTGTAGGGCGGAATTTCGGTAGTGTTTAAATAAGTTGCCTTTCTTACTCCGCAATTGTACTCCATGTTCTCGGCCATACACACAATGATACCCTCTGATACAGACATTGCCAACCAGACGCTCAAGGAAGAGAGTACCTTTCGCTTTTCGTCCTTTTCAGCGACTGACGCAGTCACACTTGGCCTCTCTCTCCGCAAGCGCTTTCGCGGGAGCTCTCGACATGTAAAAGGCAAAGGCATGGTGATCTCAATACAATCCATCTCTGGTCATACCCTCTTTGCGTGTACTGCAGGAGACCTCGGTCATCCCTCTGGAGAGAGTGATGTCAGTCTAGACAGCTGGGCATGTCTGGAAAGCATGATCTCGGTCGTCAAACGGACGAGTCACTCGAGTTATTACGTGGAAAAAGGCATGAGCGCGATGGGCAGGACGGCAAAGCAAATGGGGGCCGAGGGTGAATTCGCCGTTCGTGGAGGAGGTGAGTGCTAGTCACCGCAATGGATATCGATCAACGATCATTCAAATTACCAACCAGCGTTTCCAATTTGGTTGGATGTAAGGATACATTGACTCGCCTTGGTAGTCACTCATGTCGAACCAACAGAACGCACCTTGTTGTCCTATTGCTGTGGCAGCCTGTTACTCGGGTTCAAGTCAGGAAGACCACAGAGTACGTCTTTCTTTGTGGTGGTGACGCACCGTCATTAAGGACCACAACTAGCTAATGTCAACGACCATTCGGGACTATCTGCACAAAAAGCAAACCCAAATGGGTGGCACGAGACTCCATTCCATGCCCTCGGAATCAGTCATACAGACTGAACTACCCATCCCAACATTGGCCAACCAGGAACACAGGGATAGCATCGCGACGAGCTCATATGCTCACTCTGACGTACGGTCCATGTACCAGGAAAGGTCATTTGTAGGAGAATTGGCATCAGAACATATGCGACCACACACGCCTTATGATGACGAACACGATACATGAACCATCTACAATAAAGTAGCGAGTAAATTTAGTAGGCTTGCTATTCACCAGTGGAGGCGTCACACTTGATCTGACGACGTCTCTGCATCATGCTGGTGGGGTGTTGTTAGTACCCGGATAGCTTCTGCAAGATGGCTGAGACAAAGTGTGGAGCGTGAAAGAAGCAGCGCACCATGTCTCAAGAATATCTGACGTTGACCAGATGGAGAGGATGCGTCTGCGTTTGGGTCGGGATCACGAAGCTCGTAGTTGGCCTCGACGTAAACTCTGGATCCTTTGTTCAGCGTTTTCAGATAGCCATTCTGTGTGGGATTGAATGAAACGATGTGATGCCAGGTGACACCATTTTCCATGCGGGCTAGGAGACATGCCGAGTGAGTGGATGAGCAATGAGGGGTAAAAACATACTGCCATCGGGATTTGGGGGTGGAGGGGGAAAGTTGGATGTTGCGACGCTGTAGCTAAAAGGGAATGAGAAGGATTGTGAAAGCGTTGAGAATATCACTTGCGCGACATATTCCTTGTCGTTTTTTGTCGTACGAAGTTCTGGATCTTTGCCCAAACGACCGACAAGGATAAGCTTGGCAAGGTCGTACGACCGCGCCGGTGAAGAAGAGAATGCCTGTGTAGAGAAATAAGAGAGATAGGCTGGATGTAGGGGCGGACGTACTCGTCGCTGTAATCCGAGTCTGAACATGGTAGATTGACTTTAAGCCGTGTTTGACTCTGTTTGGATTATTTCATCTTGATCATTCACCGCTCAGAGGATATGTCGCGACACAGACTCGTACGGAACATTGACATTCATGGTTTGTTCTCTCTCCCTTGTACGATCTCACCCTCACCATCAGACAACCAGCCGAACTGGACGATGGCGCATTCGACGACGAGGGTGACGAGCTGACTCCGGTTCAACAAGGCGCGTCTGTCTACTCACTTTCTTTCCCTCACTCAATGTGCACAACCAGCCCAAATGGAGTCTGGGATGGAACACATCAGAGCCATAATTGGCGACGAAGCTACATCTGGTCTCGATGATGCCATCGTCAGCGATGCTCTTTGGCAATTCTACTTCAACATCGACCGATCTATCGCTTGGTTACTCGGTGCGTCGTTTCTCACTGTACTACTCTTGTCCCCCTCACCTTTTTCAGAGGAACAAGATCGCAGAGCTACTGCAAAGGAACGCAAAGGTAGGCCATCAGATCAAATCTTGTTGTTAGCATAGTTTTGCTTTTGCCACTTTTTCTTTATGATATTACCCCTACCCCTTCTAAATCCAATTGGTGGTCCCGCTTTCGCCGAAAAGGAGATGAGCCACGGCAAGGTGCATATCGTTGTCATCATTCCACACTTCTCTGCGTCTAAAACCATATTCATTATTACCTTCTCTCAGCACCGCAGGACCTCACTGGCTCCGAGCGTCCGCGTGTCCCCTTGATCGTCTTGGCCCAAAAAGGTCAATTTCAGTCCGATTACCATCCAGCTCCTCAATTCCTTGGTTATGATCAGGAAGTCGGTTTGGATGACTCACCCATGGAATTGAGGTCTCCCGACCGGCATTCTCGTCTCAGTACGATAACAGAACTCACTGAGCGTACCGAGCCATCTCGTCATTGGCCTTCCAGACAGCAATTGGTGGCAATGAATAATCCTCGGGCACTGTCCTCCAGCGAGACGACCTCGTCCTACGGCAAAGTTATTGGTGAGTTTCTTCGCAGGGCTTTTACCGCAACTTCATTCGTTATCCACAGAGCACTCGGGCCACTTCTCTGACTCCCATACAAACGGTGCTTACCCATACCAACCCCTCGATCCAAATAGGATACCACCTTCCCCTTCCCCCTCAGCCGTTCAACGTCTTTCAAGTTACGACTCCGCACCGTCTCTTCACACACCAGCGGAGTCAGAAGTCCAATCTGAACCACCAAGGTCTCCACACGTCCCTAGTATTTCAATGTCGACAACAGATAACATCCCCGAAATCCCAGATTCTACCTCCAGGTCCAGTGAGAGGCCACCTCCTGTTCCTGAAAAGGATTTGCCACGTCGTCCCCAATCAGAAAAACGCTCTAAACTTGCAGAGTTGGCAAGCTCTCGTGCTAGTACAGTTTCTACTTGTCGCTCATCCGACTTGGAGACGACGTCTGTGCTCACATACCCTGCGTTACGCCCTTCTGCTGAATCTCGACTTTCACTGACTTCACGTGCCTCGACCGTCAAGCCAACCACATCAGAAGTCTTTGAGCCATCTTTGCAATCGGTCAAGGTGCCTCGCACCCCTGAGAAACCATCGTCTACAGCTTCAGTCAGGTCATCACCTTCCATCAAAACACCATCCACCACTACCTCATCCTTGTCTTCTCATGTGCGCAAGGCCATACAGACCGCTATAGATTTGGAAGCCTACGACCAAAAGGCAACGCTAGGGAAGCACGCCGACAACGCGTCCGATGTTTCCGTTTCCACGATTAAACCAGAAAAACACGCCCAGTCTTCACGTTCACCCATCCCTAGCGAGTTTCTTGTCGCACCTAGCGAGCCAGATTCGATGTCGCGTCCGCAGTCCAAGCTAGCGAAGCTTGCCCAAGCGAAGGCCAACTCTCACGCTCTTGTGCCCCGTGTCCCCGTGTCCCCTCCCAAGGAGCTTCCAAAAGCTCGTACTGAATATCTTACTCCAATCGCGAATGGGCCCACTGCGACAACTGCCATAACGACATCTTACCAGTCTCTTCAGAGTTTATCAACCACACAGTCGCTGGAACCTGTTCCGTTGGTTCAGATGCCTGACGGGGAGACCCGGACATCTAAGTTGGCGTTGAAAGTGAAGAAGGCACAAGCCAAATCTCCACCCCTCTCAAGTGTTACTGAGGACGACGACTCGCTGGCGTCTCCACCACCACTGTTCCTGCCAAGTTCTACCCATTCTCGTGCGTTACCCTCGGCCTTCGCTTCTTTGCTACTCAGTGATCCTCTAACATCCCGCGAAGACAAGGAAACGGACCATAAGCTGCCAAAGTATGGGAGAGAAGACCTGAAACTCGTCGATACCTACGATGCATCGCTCTCTCGAAGCAGGTCAACGCTCAGCCATGAGCCAGAGCAATACAAGCGGGGCCGAGTAAAGTCTTCAACTTCTTCGGACCTTAGCGCGCGGTCTAGTTGCTTCGCGTTTGACGTTCCGAGCCCCGACGATGTCGTCTTCAATGCCCGCCGTGGAACAGCTTTGGCGCAGCGGCATTGATGCTCTTGTTCACAGAATTTTTGTTCGTCTTCAGGTTTATTCCCTTCTGGTCTTACCCGCCGGTGTTTGTAGATGTACACTTATATTGCTGTTGTTGTTTTTTCAATGGAATGTATTGTGCTGATCCTTCCTATGTTCCTTACTCCAGCCGCAAAGGAACGCGACAAGGCACAGAAAGCTGCTACTCAAAGGAAAACATCGCAAACACCATCCACTTCAGGTTACACCACCCCAACTTCTCGGGCGATGTCACCCATTGGAACACCCGCTAAATCGTCAAAGAAGGGAGGTGTTGGTTCGCAGGCATCAAGGAGATCGGGAACGACCACACCCGCAAGGACGAATAGCGGAGGGTTGGACCAAATGTTGCTTGATCTCTCTGCAGCAAACTTACAGCCCCGAGAAGAGGACACTTCTAGATTAGATGAGCTTCCCCCCAGGATAGCGATAGAGAGGGGGAAGCTGTTGGAAGAGGTAAGAAAAGAGCTCCAGGCGTCCGGTCATCCAAAGAAAGGTGTAAGCTTGGTAGTCATCGGTAAGCTGAAGATCGTGCCCCAATGCTTGTGCACCTTATCCTCTCCAAGGACACGTTGATGCTGGCAAGTCGACGCTAATGGGCCGATTGTTATACGAACTTGGACGCGTCAACGAGAAATCGCGGCGTGCGAATGAGAAGGAGAGCAGCAGGGCCGGGAAAAGTAGCTTCAGCTGGGCTTGGGAACTGGACGGGACAAGCGAAGAGAGAGAACGGTGTGTTGAAGTAAATCTACTGTGCCTGTCCATTGAGCCCTTGCACAGGGGGATTACCATGGATATCGCAATGCAATCCCTTTCGACAGCGAATCGACAAATAACAATTCTGGATGCCCCCGGGCACAAAGATTTCATCCCGAATATGATATCAGGGGCATCCCAAGCAGATTGCGCACTTCTTGTCGTCGATGCAACGACGGGGGAATTCGAGGCGGGCTTCGACCGCGGTGGGCAGACTCGCGAGCATCTGGTCCTAGTGCGAAGTCTCGGTGTGTCACAAGTGATCGTTGCAGTAAATAAACTGGATCAGGTCGGACTTTGCACAAATAAAAGTGAGAAGTATTTCTGACAAACATCTAGGTCAACTGGGAACAAGCTAGGTATGAGGAGGTGTGCGAACATCTGAAGACGTTCTTCAGTCAGACAGGATTCCAGTCTTCAAAAACAAATTTCGTACCGGTGGGGGCAATACTCGGGATAAACCTTGTAGGACGGAAAGCTCCCGAAGCGTCTGTACTATCCGAATGGTACAGCGGACCGACCCTGGTGGATCTTCTAGGTATCTTTGGCCATCTTTTGTAGTTGCGTTGTTTTCAGCTGACAAATTGTGTCCCAGATAAATTGGAACCTCCAGCACGAGACATCGAATCGCCCCTGAGACTGCCAATCTCGAACGTCTTCAAGGGTCAGAGTTCTGGCATAGGAGTGAGTGGTCGAGTATGTGCTGGGGTCGTTCAGGTTGGGGAACGACTGAGGGTGCTTCCTGGGGACGAGAGCGCTGTCGTTAAATGTGAGATAACCCGTCATTATGGGCCTCTTCTGATGCCCTGCTAGCGATCGATCTTGACGAAAGAAGTGTGTCTTGGGCCGCTGCGGGATCCAACGTAACCCTCTACCTGACTATGATTGATCCTATCCACCTCAACATTGGCAGCGTTCTATGTCCGCCAAACGATCTCGTTCCGCTGGCGATCCGTCTCACTGCGCGAGTCATCGTTTTCGATATCCAACTTCCGGTTACAATCGGCGCTTCGGTAGGTACATCTTGTTGAGTAAATGATGGAAGTTGTTGATGGAAGATGACTGGCATAGGTCGAACTGTTTCACCACTCCCGGGACGTGCCTGCGACGATCTCAAAGTTGATTGCAAGTCTTGATCGAGCGACAGGTTCTGTAACCAAAAAGAATCCACGGTACGACCCCTCATTGAACATGTCTCTATCCTGACTCAGGTGACTAGTGTCTTGACTAAAGGAATATCTGCCGAAATCGAGATTACTCTGCGAGGCGATGGCCCTTCTAGCACCAATGCTACCCCGAGACCCATTCCGATCGAACCCTTCGCTGTTAACAAGGACATGGGACGCATTCTCCTGAGGCGAGGCGGCGAAACAATTGCTGCTGGTAGGTCCTCGTCTGTGGACCACTCGTTTACACACGCTCAAAATGTCGTAGGAATCGCTCTGCAGATTCATGAATAAAATGCAAAACCCGGAAATGAAAACATGTGCAAAACGGTATGTACACGGTCTACGTGTTTGTCAAGTGCCTGAGATCCTGAATAACTTGCGAGTATGATAAAATTTAAGTCTAGGGTGATAATGGTGTGATGGGTGTGCGTTATCCGACGTAAAGGAGAGCATAGCAATTCGTGATCAGGAGCAGAGGTATCCAGTTGTCGACAGCAATTTACCGCCGGTAGAAGCCAATCACTTCTTGTTCTCTTTTTCCTCCTGTCTGTTCTTTTTCTTGTCAAATATACGTTTGATTCTCGCAAAGAAAGATTGACGTTTCTTGTGAACCAAAGTGCCCGAGGCGGTAGTAGAGGCTGTGGTGGCACTGGGATCCTGTTGGGGTTGATCCTGCACTGCGGTTTCAGACAATACCACCTCAGTCTGATTTGTGGTGGGTTCCGGAGTCGCAGAAGGATCATCAGCTTGTGCAGCCTGTGGATGACTAGGCTCGGGGGCCGCAGATACAGATGGTACAACAGCGCCCGCCTCCACACTCCCGGGTACAGAACGGGAGGTGAGGGTCACTCCCTTGGTGAATTGAATTGGTGCATGAGTCATAATGACCCCTGACGCTTCTCCGTTCCCATTGATTAGGGGATGCGGAATCGAATCGTTATCGTTTAGAGGAAGAATGGAAACCGGTCGGGAAGTCGGCTCTTGCTTGGACGGGGTAACTCTTGCAGGTGTCACCGAAGCGGGAGAAATATTCCCTTCAGTGGCTGCTGCCGTGTTCTGTGCCGGAAAATGAATTCATTTATGCCATCAGTCGGACGGTGCACACTCACCAATTTAGACTCATTCACAGGGGAGGGTCCTTGGCCAAGACCCTCTACGGTAATCTGTGGGATTGGAAGTGGAAGCGACGCCCTCGCTGCGGCAAGCTCAGCGGGAGGGAAAAATTCTACTGCCGTCACCATATTTTCGACAGCACTGTACCCTTCACTCAGAGCGCCGTCGGCAGGGATGGACAGACGCGGTGGGTCGTTTACGAAAGCGACCTCGGGCTTTCCAGGTGTTTGCAAGATGTTGTTGACGTTCCCATTCCCGTCGTCTTCCTTAGGCCGATCATCTCGACATTGCCAGTCGCCGTCGACGATGAACTTGTACGCGATTTTTTGCCCCCACGGAACTCTAACAGTACCGGCGAAACCGGCCTCGCCTTTGGCCAAACGAATGGAAGACGACCACTATAAAGCTACATGAGCGATTCAAAAAAGTAAATAAAAAGAGCCCTATTGCGAACCTGGTCAAATGTACCAGTCACGATCACGTCTGTTGGTCCTAGGGATGGCCTGAGCGGAAGTAAAATGTTAGTTTGACAAGATCCACTCCGTCAACACTTCTCACCAGATGAGTTCGAGGTCGTAGAGATCTGCAACGCTCATTGCCCTGGACGTCGCCGCAACCGAAACTGGACCGACCACGGTGGACTGGACCAGCCAGTATTTATACTTTTAACTTGCTATTCCGTAATCACAACACGTGCAAATGGGCTGCTCGTCTGGCGGGAACTTTTGACACGCTACAACAACGTTCTTGCCATCGCGCAATCTTATTCCCAACACCATGAGGCATCAATTGCCATCACCACCATCCGCACCAATGCCTCGCAACACCGCCTTGCGACTCCTCGTTTTCCTCGCCCGTAACGATTGTGGGTCGTGTTGATTTGGTGGCGAAAAGCCCAGAAAACTCTTCGTGGATTTTTCTGCTTGGTGGTGGCCTTGGGAACCATGTTCTGTTTCGGATAGACCAGGTGTATATTGCTGGGTATCGTGGTCTACAAAGACCAGCGGCATGGTGGATTCGCATGCAGAAATACCGAGTTGCCTGCAGTAATACTGAACGGCAGCGTGGAATGCAGTCCTTCGTGCATTCGTCAAACTCCAGTCTCTGCGTGTAACGAGTGATCGTGAGGATCCTTTCCGGTAACAGGGACCGGATCTAACACTTACTGCCACGTCCTGGAAGTAATGTTTCAGATATGCTAAACATTCCTTGAGAAAGCACACATACGAATTGTGAGGGATAGTGATGGTGATCTCCAGATGACGCTGAAATGAAATGTTTTGCAGTGTGATCGAAGTTGATGGCTGGAACCATCGATTCTCTTCCGTTGCAAGCCACTCGTTTAAGTGGGCCTCAAGTTTGTCCAGCTTCTCCAACGGTGTCCGCCAAGCAACTTGCATTTTGAGGGACTCCACCATTTTCTGTGCTAGTAGTCAGTCATGTATCGCCAACAATGGAATAGCCACATGCATCACTTCGCCGGACGTTCGTTCTACAATCTTTTCTGTCAGCGACACAGCGTATCCATCGGCAATGACTCACATGAACTTGGTGAAGAGTTGGCTATTGGAGTAGTAGGTCTCGGTGCCGTCCGATCGAACAAACACCGTCTAAACGGATTGAGAATGTGAGAAGAAACACCAACGATCTAATAGCATACTGCAAACAACCCCATCTTTTTCACAATCAAATTGTCAGCTGCAGGGATGTTAGCCAAACTCATTGTCGTTTTTGACCAGTCAACATCTTACTGTCAACGAAGCACCGATCACCTGAATCGAACGGGCTCGAATAAAGTCAGTATGGGCATGACAAACAAGTGGGAGAGCTCACTGTGTCACAAACAGAAAAATTATGGCGTCAAACATGTTGCTTGCGGCGTTTTTGAAGATAAAGCTGGCCGCAAGCCCCAATGTGTACATGCTAGTCAATGCTTGAGTGATGTCAACACCAAACACACTCAATGAGACAAAGAACAGTATGACAAAGGCGAACAACAGTAATATTTGATCAAGGGTTTTGAGAGCAATGCCAACATCACGCATACTGCGCGACAGGAATCGTCGCTCGTTATAGATGCGAAGAATGGTAGTCTTGATCTCAGGTTGTGAGATGTCCCCGTTGTTATCTCTATCGAAGACGCGAAACGCTTCCTGAGCTTCCTCTGGAGTAGCAAATGCTGGCTGAAAATCTTCCGAAGTCAGATAGGTCCTGTGGCGGTCACGGAATGTCTTGTAAATGGCCCGAGCTAACCGCTATAAAGATTGTGTCAGAATCTACACGTGTGAAGTGAATCCTGCTGCACCTTGGCTTCACGGGATGAGTTGACACTGAACCTTAACCCGCCGGACTTCTTGTCGATACCCTTTATGTTACGGGCATCGTGCAATACCGCAGACTTGATCACGCGCGCTGCTTGAATGGCTGGATTGTACTCCTCATGTCGATATGTATGCTGATCAATAGTTTGCCTGGGTGATGGTAGGCATTCGTGGGATCTGTCCTGTTTTTCATAAGACTGATTGAGAGCAGAATGACTCGTAGGAGTCCTCAAATCCTCCGACGATTCAGGCGCGTCCGAGATAACGCCATGAGGATGGGAGTTTGTTTGTCTGTGCTTTCCTTTTCCTTGGTGGTCCTCTGTGTCCGCAACGGTACCGCCATCATAACCTTGACTATTTTTTTCGTCGTAATGACGGTGGTTGGAGTCTTTTTCGCTGAAGGGGTACATGAAACCAAGGCTGAACACGCTGTGCCCACCGCTGGATCGATTATTATGGTGCCGGGCCTTTGGTTTGTACTCGCGGAGCTTTTCTATGACGCGCAGACCACACTTGACCTCTTCAAGACGCTCTTTGTAAGCAGTTCGATGAAATGCAAAAGCTGCCGGGTGAGGTGAGCTTGGCCGAAACCTTGAAGTATGCTTTCATACCAATAGCATGGGAAAACATTTTTTGGGCACAAACCACCAGTGCAAAAAAGAACAGAAATTCAATGGCTTGAGCAACCTGCAAATCGCATCAAACCGTGCTCGTGAATGATTCAAGAAACTTACGCGATCAGTATACGGAGCATAGCTGGGTCCATCAGCACTGCTGTCATACAGATTGAATATATTTTGGAACAAAATGATCCAACTGAGCCAAGCGCTAGCGGCGTACAATAAAGGCTTCAACGTATTTTTGACGGAATCGTACAATTCAATATGGGACTTGACCTCCTCGGAAACGTGGCCCCATGATATGGATATCAAGACGCGTATTAATGCTGGGACGACGTCTACGATCATTGCAAGAGCCCAGGAGATGACAACATTGGCCGCCGCCCAAAAGAGCCATGCTTGGATGTTTTGGTCCACAGAGTGTCGGTAACTGGTAGGATTGGGCTTGTACCAGAAAAAGTGAACAAGCAGAGCCGGAGTCACCAGGATCCCAGCGAGGAAGGTAGAGCCAATCAGGGTAGAAAACAAGGTGGTGAACAGCCTGCAAGCATGATATACTTAGTGTGGATACACCAGGGAGAGACCAACGAACCGCCAAACCGTCCACCGTCTGGCCCTGAGGTTGACCCCCATTTGCTGCCCAAATTTTTCTTCTTCTTCAGCCAAGTCCTCTTCATCGCCGCTCAAGTCGATACTGGCGTCGTCGTCGTCGTCGTCGTCCATGCCCAGTACAGACGAAGGAACGCGAGACTCGAGTTTCGGGGGAGTATTGACATACTGCGCAGAGGGTAAATTGTCAAGTTCTTCTGGGTAGTGTACTGTTGGCTTCAGAATCTGCTTTTGAGAGACATCTGAGCCCTGTCGAGACCAGTTGTAACCAGGCATATCGAAGGTTGCTGGGCAGACCGATTTCGCATCAACTACCAAGTGTACTTGTCTCAGCTCAGGGTCATGGATTCATAATCCACTCCACAAGCCCCTTTCTAGCACATAAATACTCGGCTCAAGATGATCTCCTGAACCATTCTCTTTCACGATGAGCACCGAACTCCCTGCCGATCCAAAATCCATCAAAAGGATGGAGAAGGACATAGGAAAGGAGGAGAAAGCTGACGAAAAGAACTATCAACGCTCTCTGAAAGAGCTCAAGCGCACAGAAAAGTCAGAGGCAAAAGCAACCAAGGTGAGCTGATCTCAACAAAGCAAGGCTTCTATTGACGCGAGGCAAGGCTGCCAGCAAGGCAGATAAGAACCTGAAGAAGATGGAGAGCAAGGAACACGAAACAGTCAAATCTCTTCAGAAAGCGACGCACAACCATGACAAGGCAGTGACAGATCTCCACACAGCACAGAGCGACGTGCAGGTAGGATTTGGCATCTAGTGTTTGCCTGTAGATGACCTGCGACGCTGCTCAGATACAACAACAGCACGCCCAAAAGCTGAAGCGAGACGTCGATACCTTGAGAGTCCAAACGGAAGAGCAGTTCAATGCTAAACAGGTCCGCGATGTACGTTCCGTCTTTCTGCTCGCGATCCCGTTGACTCGTCAGAACATTAGGAAGAGCGCAGTCGCAAGTTGACGGATCTCCATGCCCCGCCCACGATGTAGTGTCTAGTGTTCATTAGCATTTGTAGCGTAGTGTTTCATAGAATGATGACTAAGTGTCGGACGTGCATTTTCAAGTCCGGTTCGAGCTCGCTGTTTCAGACGACGACGACAAGGCATTCAAAGCGAACTCGTTCTTCTTCTGCCATGAACAAGAACCCCTTTGTTCCCCAACCAACCTTCAATCCACCTCAACCACCTCTTCCTCCTGGCCCTCCACCAGCAGGACCCCCAGACTACTCTGCATACTGGTCTGCGGCTGCTGCTCATCACCAAGCCCAGCAACCGTCGACCGCAGCCGCTGCTGTCGCTTATAATCCGCAATGGAGCGCTCCTCAACCTCAACGACCGCCCCCTGAACAAAGTGCTCTGTACGCAAATTACGGCTATGGCGGTCAGAACTTGCATTGGCAGCAAAGACAACAACAACAGCCCCAACAACAACCCCAGCATTACCAGCCAGTACAGCCGATGGCTCCGCCTCCACCACCTCAGGCCCAGCCACAATATAACCCTTACCAAGCCTCTGTTGGCTTTCAGGCCTATGTACCGCAACCCCCTCAACCTATCATTTCGCCGGCGACGTACTCACAAACACCTCAAACGGTGGCCCCCCCTCAGCCATATTTTCCTCAACAACAACCGCAGCAACCACAACAACCTCGACATAATCACGGAATTCACCACACTCCCCCCCAGCATCTGCCCCCAGCCAAACGGCAAAGATTCGATGGTCCCACTGTAAATCATCACCATGGACAGCAGCGTCCACCTCCTCAACCGCAGTTCCAACCTCCACCGACTCCTCAAAACCCCATCCATGGCCAGAACCAACATGGTGCTAACCAGGTACCTCTCGGTGGAAGCAACAGAGGAGGTATGGGCGGTCGCGGTGGTCCTATCGGTGGTCGGGGGAGGGGAGGGTCCATGGGCGGCAACCGAGGCGGTCTTGGCGGTCAGCGTGGTGGTCGAGGCGGGGGCGGATTTATGAGTGGTGGTGGGGGTCGGGGCAGTCAGCAAGGCTTGCGAGGTCATGGTTCACGAGGTGGTTTTGGCAACAAGCAAGATTTTCATAACCGCAGAGGTGGGTCGTTTAATGCCGGACATCAACAACACCATCAAGGAAATATGGGCAATACGGGTTTCCGTGCAAGGGGGCAGGGTCATTCTGCGGGTCGTGCTGGTCGACAGGACGGATCGATTACTCAATTGGGCAATCGCGACACATCATCTGCGAGTTTTACGAGCAGCGGTAAGAAGGACGAGAATCGCCGCACTCTCACGGATTTTAAGATTGTGGGGCTCGAGATGCCCGAACTTGGATGGACGTGGGGCATACTTCCTTCTTCTGCGGTCAAGCCAGAGAACAAGGAGGGGATTTCTTCTCTCACTGACTCCTCACATGCTATTGTCAAGGAAGAGTCGGTACAGTCAAATGATCCCTCCGGTGGAGAACGGGTTGACACTGCACATAACAGCGACCATTCAGTTCCAGATTCATCAGCAACAGTGGATGTCAAACCTGAGACTTCCGTCGGGGAGCAATCTTCGCTCAGCTCCCCCCCACCGTCTCGTATCCGCATTTATTTCCACACACCCGTCTCACCGGATGATTCACATCCAATTCCGCACAATTCTTCTTACGCACATGGGACCTCGCCCATGGATTCGCGCAAAGGCAAGCGCAAGAAGCTTGAGGATGATGATGGTGATACAGAAGAGCGCCGAGGGCGGCCTCCCCCGCCTCGTGGAAGCCAGATGAGCGATGCCGCTAGTGTTGACCTGGATGGAATAGGTCGGGGTAGCGCTGCACCGAGTGTGGCCGAGACCGCTAGCGAAGGTGACTGGCTTATGGCTGCTATCGCCGAGGACGATGGGGACACTGTTGACGTTGAGGTCGGTGCTCATGGGGAGCACGCCGGTGACGAGGACGACAATCAACTGCGTGTGAGTCAGGTTGAAGACCCTCACGTCGCAGTCAGTGAGTCAACCATACCCGGACTCGGAGGCGATGTTATCACTGGTGAGTTTCCGACTGGTCTTTCGATGTCGTTGCGATGGATGCTTCCGAATTCGGATGGGACGTGTCCATCTGACCACTGGAGGCTTCTGCAACTAACTCTTACTCCTGAAGGCACAATTATTGATGGGCATGGAACTGGTTCTTCCGGCGATGATAGTGCGACTGCTGCGGTTCTTGATGTGGATGACCATAACCGCATAGCAGCAGGCGATGACCCTGCACCAGCCCCGGCTGCTGAAAATTGCACGCCCGGTCAAAGACGGCCTGATGTGGATGCTGCTCCCATGCCTGAAGAGGCTGCAGGGCACACAGTCGCAGAGGCCACAAACCCTCCGCGCTGTGAACCCAACACTGAGAGTGGGAGCGAGGCACCGCTTGGTGGAAATTCTTCTGTCATTGAACCGTCTCATCTTGCTTCTCAGTCTTCTTCGTCCTTGAGTTCCTCATTTGATGTTTCGTCTAGTCGGGCTTCTGCACCACCTGTTACCATCACGCAAACTGATGTGCTTCAACCGCACAAACAGTCCGATCAAGAAGGGCCCGACACGCAGGACTCCACACCCCGAGGTGTGGTCGAGGTGGCGGAGACTGTCACTAGCGCAAAGCTGTTGCAATCCCAGCCTTCCTATGCATCTACCGTCGTTGATGACAGCCCAGACAGCGCGCTATTCTCGCAGGAAGAAGAAACATTGGCTCAGGGTAACGAGGATGTCTTGCCTTACTCCCATCCCGATGAAAAAGCGGTCCATGATCTGATCAATGATCAAGAACACCTTCCGGAGCCACCTGCTTCCCCGACATCAAACACGCTACTATCAACATCATCGAGCTCCACTTACGGCGAGTCGTCACATCGACAAGCGAGTACACCTGCCAAAAAGGGAAAAACGCCCTCTGCAAATCGCCTCTCAATATCGTATGCTGCAGGCAGTAGACGATTGGTTATCGATGCCGAGGTTGTTGAGTACCTTCGCGTGTATAGAGCCGAAGGACGGATCGAAGTGCACGTGTCTCTTGATAATGAAGACGAAGACAGTCTTAGGGGTGTACTGGTATGCAAGGTTTTGCATTCACTTGCTCAGGTACTAATTTGCACCCAGGTCGAAGGACTTTCAGAAGCCACCAAGTCGTACTTGCCTCTACCGACTATCTCTGAACCTTGCGATGCTGATGAAACGATACCTTCGTTTTCAAGCGTCTCGTTTCCATCCAAGGTACAGCTCATCGTCCATCTCGACAGGGATCGACCTTTGTCGGAGCCGAAATGGGTGAAGTCGGGAGATGTGCAAGAGTGGTTGAAAAGCATGTTCGGACGTATGTTTTGGGTTGCTGGCGAGGCAGCAGACGGCTGGGAGAAGAAGATTGAAGTTGCGGATCCTGACCCGGTTTGTTTTATTCCGCGTCAATTATCACTGATTTCCGACTCCTTCAACAGGCACCCACAATCTGGACTGTGCTCGAAGGCTGGTCGGTCAACTCGCCGGTGGGAATACAGAGCGAGCGTCAACGATTCCTCAAGACGCATATGACCGAAGTCGACAACCTTTTGGAGATATTATTGAGGCTCGTTCGCGGAGAACGCGCGACGCCTTTCTCTCAGACTGCACCCGCTATTTCTGCACCGAGTATCTCAGGCCCCCTTTTGAATGCGTTTTCACAGTCGTCGTCACACGGAGCACAGCAAACACACGTGTCCCTCGCTGTGCTTGCGATGTTCTACATGACCATCGAGTATGCACAAAAGGCTGGTGGTGAGAAAGCCAAGGCAGAAGCAGAAGAGAAGATTGGTGAAATAATCCGATGTCTGCCATCGCATCTGATATATAAAAGCCTGGATGGTATATTCAAGGAGTGGCGAGCAGAAAAGAAGGGTGCACGATGAAAGTAGAATACTGTTCCATGTTTTCTTGCTAATTATTCCTCTTGATGACTCACGTGATGTGTGACATTATGAGGACGCGTCACCTACGCTTGTCGATATACATCCACCATGGTCTGTATATCGCCTGATGCTCTCGCAAAGCAAGATGCTTATAACCCTCGCAGTTTAGAAACACTTATGACTCTGATAACACTGTCTTTTCACCGCAAGGTCGTCTCCACCAAGTGGAGTATGCGCTCGAGGCTGTGAAGCAGGGATCTGCGGCTGTCGGTCTGCGATCAAAGACACATGCCATATTACTGGCATTGAAGGCCCGTTTTATATATTGTACGATAAACACGCGTACTGACGGCCTCTGCTAGCGTTCCACGGGAGAATTAGCCTCCTACCAACAGAAAATGTTCCGCATAGATGACCACGTCGGTATTGCCATCGCAGGATTGACATCGGACGCACGTGTGCTGAGGTACGACCACCTGTTCTATATCGGCTGGCGTGCAGGATCGATGAACAACACTCGTAGTAATTTCATGCGGCAACAAGCTCTCGGTGAACGCTTGGCCTTTAACCGCCCGATGCCCGTAAACCGACTGGTCTCTGCCATCGCCGACAGTGAGTCAACACGGTCGTTTTATGACTGTTCACATCATCTCCTGCCTGGCTAGAGGCGCAGGTGAACACGCAAGAATACGGGCGTAGGCCATACGGCGTAGGTTTTCTCGTCATCGGACAGGATCAAACAGGACCCCACCTGTTTGAGTTCTCACCTTCTGGAAACTCGTACGAGTACTTTGCCATGTCGATCGGTGCGCGTAGCCAAAGTGCCAAGACGTATTTGGAGAAACACTATGAGAACTTTTCGGATTGTGCGTCCTTTTGATTGTGACATTGGGCTCTTGCTCATGCCCATCGAGGTACTTTGGAAGAACTGATCAAGCACGGTCTACACGCCCTCCGCGAGACGCTCCAGCAGGATAAAGAACTGAATACCAACAACACCTCGATCGGTATTATTGGACCACCTGGTGCCCTTGAGAAGCCTATCTCTCAGGGCAAATTCCGCATCATCGAAGGAGAAGCAGTGCAGTTGTACTTGGAAAAGATGGATGTGAAAGCTCCAGCAGAGGACGCCGCTCCAGTACCCCCAACAGCACCCGCTGAAGATGTACAAATGTCAGGTTGAAATAATCAATGTAAAATGTTTTGCTGTTCCTTTAATTAAAAGCAAGAGCTTGTGGGTGCGACAGATAAAATAAAGATAACCGAGTGTGGATGATATATGTATATAAGTGCAATGATCTAAAGATATTGTCGCCATTCAAGCTCTCTGGGTGAGCTTGTTTGCTTCCTTTCCAGCGTTGCGCCAAAGCTGAGCAGCCAGACCAGGTCTGCGAAGCGCAACGAGCAAGTGCACCATCGTGCTCAACAACGCAACGCTGCCTGCCTGATGTGCGGCTGCGATGGGAACGGGAACGAGGTATAACAACGTAGCCAAACCCAGCAAAACTTGGACATTTGCCATTGCAAAGGCAGCTGTCATTGAGATCCGGGCACGCGGTGGCAGCAGAGAACGAATGGCACCCCGACGACTATGAGCGAAAAGGAGACAAGTACTCAAGTATGTCGTCATTGCCTGAAACGAGCATCAGCACCACAATGGAGGATGTGTTGGGAATGACGAAAACTGACGAGGACACGATGGTCAAACTGGACAGTGGTGGGGTTCTCGAATATGTTCCTCCACCAGACATCGGATTTATCAGCATTCCTGGCGTACGCGGCGGAAAAGAGTTCGTCCAAGGGTGGTACAATGCGACCCCCCATCAACGGGAACTCGTTATACTGTAGCCCAGCATCCAAACCCGCAACGAAAGCACCTTGTGCGATTATGTGAGTTGACATATGTGCTGCCTTGGCTGTGACCTACCAGATAGTGCTGTGATGAATACGAGCGCTGTCAGGGCACGAGAGTATTGCGTGAATCGCTTGACCGCAGGGTTGGAGAGGACCTCCTGCCACGGTGTGTTTGATCCACTCCAGTGTCCACCACGTGCATACCTCCAATCCTTGATGGCCACTAGACCAGTTCCGAGCATTCCCGCATAAAGCAGGACGGCAGTACCGAGGTGTGCTGCCAACCGGTATTGGGAGACGCGGGGTACCGCACCGGGAGTTTCCATGATCGAGTCTTCGAGGCCAGATTTAACCATGTACCATCCGAGAACCCCTTGGAAACCAAGCAACAATACCATTCCGGTGAGTTTTGCGGGCATGGAAGTGGTGAGCTTCTTCCTGACGGCAAAATAGGACAATGGGAGAATGAATGCAATGCCGATGATGCGACCCAAGACGCGGTGGCCCCATTCCATGTAAAAGATGTTCTTGAATTCGTCCAACGAGATTGAATGATTTATCCTGTTGAGATTGAGTCAACTCTGACTAAAGAGTGCACTGTAGAAGTACTGACAGCTTGAATTCTGGGGTTGCCTTGTACTTTTCAAACTCGGTATTCCAGTCAGCATCGTTGAGTGGAGGTATAACGCCAGTGATTGGCTTCCATTCTGTGATGCTGAGCCCGGACTCCGTGAGACGTGTGACGCCTCCGACAACGATGACACCAAAGACGAGGGCAGATGAAAAGAGAAGCCAGCGGCCCACCGCAGGTGGTGCCAAGACGGGTAGCTTGGAAGTCTCTGCGACGGGTTGTGCAGTCCCAGATGAAAATAGGTGTGAATCGGAGAGCCGTAGAGTTCTGGTTCTTCCGAAAGCGCGTGTCCGCAACAGCGACGTCGTACGACATGGTGAAAGAAAAGGACGCGACCTCAAGATGGTGGTTGAGAATGGAGAGACCGCATGAAGACGCGCTGGTTGAAGAATCGCGCGAAGGAGGAGCATTTTGGATGTCAAGGCTAGTCTTTAGCAGAACACGTGATGACGAGTACTTGGTATGCTTCCATCATTAGCTACAAGGCGACTCGCAGTGTCGAGGTCGACCCTCTCTTCGCTGCGGTCACTGTCGACGCCCGCTTCACAGTCCACTGACACAGAGGCCACTATAGTCACCAAGCTAACCAAGCACTTCTCCCCGTCCGAGCTTGCAGTGCAGGACGTTTCAGGTTCGCTGTTCAGCGACTCGTACTTTTGGTCGAGCATGAACTTAGTCATATCTAGGAGGGTGTGGCTCGTTTTTCGCCATAAAGATTGCCAGTGACGCGTTCAAGGGCCTATCGACAGTGAAGCAACACAAACTCATCACTGATGTCCTGAAGCAAGAAATCCAGGGAATCCATGGGCTACAGGTTTGGTCTCAATCACAATTAGAGTGATAGGGATTGATCGTTTGTGAACAGATCAAGACAGTAATACCTCCATGATCCGGGAACAGAGCCTGGTTCATATACATTACCATGCTGCGTCTAGGAACTACAAATAGAGGACGGGTGAAATCAACTTTCCTTTTTTTTTTTTTCCTTTCAAGCTCTCGCTCAAAGCTATCACCGAGAAGATCCTGGTTTTTGTGACTTTCTATGTAATGTTAATAGTGAGATGGCTTCTCGACTGTATTTCTCGCGATCCGGATCGTCTGCCACCTGCGTACATCCAAGGTGGATGCCCTTGGTGAAATATATGTAGTACGTACCTCTTTCCAACTAAATGACTTCTTCAGCAATGTAAAGAAACGTCTGTCTGCCTGTCGGGGATGAGTGTTACGGTCCTCCCAACAAGACGACCATACCTTTCGCCTCTTTTTATAACAAAACAGAATTTCCGTGCGGTCCGTGGCCAGCTCAGAGAGTGTCTCTACGAGGAGTGGGAATGCTGGCTCAAAGTAAACGCAGTCCGCAGCCAAGATCAGATCAGGTCGCGGTATCTCTACAGGGGGTGCTTTTCCCCTGAGGTTCCGCAGTCACAGCATCCGGGTGACGAGGACCAACAGTGCTCACCAGCTCAACTCTGACACGATGACAGATGAGTCCAACTGATTCAGTGTTACATTTGCTTGCATGATGTCCAATAATTGCCTGATTAATGTTAGTCATGGATGATCAAGCAAAGGGAGTGCTGGCTGAAGTACTGACGATTGGTCGGTGATCCAAACACTTCCACCGAGCTTGCCA
Source organism: Xerocomus spinulosus (assembly GCA_038094075.1). Lineage (NCBI taxonomy): Eukaryota > Fungi > Basidiomycota > Agaricomycetes > Boletales > Boletaceae > Xerocomus > Xerocomus spinulosus. Next base: position 9,157 of record JBBPTN010000117.1, on the reverse strand, counting down.
GCGACGAGCCCGACTAAACCGGTCCCACTGCCCAGTTCCAGTATCGTTCTTCCTGTGCAGTACGCCTCTCCACGAAAGGCAAGATAATTTGCGAGGACCTATGATCCTTGTATACTACAGCAATGAAGATGCATTCGATGAATGTGCAAACCTCGCCAGCAGGCCAAGCAATGCCTCCACAACCAGGACTTGGGTCTACCCTGAGAGTGATATGTACGGCACTGGGGCACTGGTTGGGGAATGATAGCCGAACGAGTTCATTGCACGTTAATCGCGGTTGGACTGGAAGGATGGACAGTTCATCGCCATCACGTTCGCTTCTGAGATGTCGAAGGGGGTCGATTTCGTCGAGGGCTTCATCCAGTGCGATTTTGTTGGCGATTGACTCGACATCTGCAGTGGTCATGATAATATGTATACAATCAATACTATGCCAAGCTCTCACAAGGGTATTTGTACATGCGCACTAGCTCATACACAGCACCCACCTAATAAACAGATAGCGATCAAATGTGCCTTGTAGGCGGTGTTGAGAGAACAGCAAGGTACAGCGCCTTCACTTGATCTGGTCAGTCCCTCCCATTTATTCCAGAGGATGATGATTCGACCATCATCAACGCTGTCATTCACCACCACACCATCGACATGGAGCTCTCTCATTCCCTCACACGCAGAAAAACACACCGAGTGAGGGGACCACGTCCATTTAGCTGGCTGTCGTCTTCACCCGACTCATCTCCGAGCGAGTACCAGGACTGGCCGTGGTACATTCGGACACACCAGTCGGTGTCCCCACCACGCTCATCCTCCCCAACCGAATCATCGGATTCCAGCAGCTCTTCTTCCTCGTCACATCCTTCGCACCCACCAGACACATCCGGGGGAAAGCTATATTATCGTCACGGACGCAGGCGGAGACCCGCAGGACCTCGTGCTCCTCGCGATGGCTCCTACTTTGACGTGCGGCGGTTGGCACTCTGGGTCAACACCACACCCTCTGTGATTCCCCACCTCCATCGAGAGGATTCACCGATAAGATCCATGACGCCAGCCGACAGCGCCTACATGTTCCAACCCACACGGGTTCCCCCATTGACCATCCACTCGCCAACCAACTTTCCACTTGACTGGGATGCAATATTCGAGTTGCTGGGGTGTTCTGGAGAGGCTGAATAGACGTGGAAATATACCATAGACACTGTACGGACAAGGATTAAGCGCCACAAAGGAGACGGTCACCCGATACTCGTGAGAAGGTAGTCGGACTTTGAATTATTCATCACGTGACTGCTGGGCGCTGATCGCTGAACACGTGTTTTGCTCCAAGGCACTCCGCTGTTCCCGTACGATCGGCATCTTCCCGCTCTCCTCGATGAGTCCTCGAGGCGCTGTCTGCCAGCCGCAATACCCGTGGCAATCGTATAAAAGACCCTTGCCCGTCTCACTTTTTGCCCCCGTCTCTGTTTGTCACCCACAACCATGTCGTACTACGACCCTTACTACAGCACACCCCGTTCCCGAAGACCCTCGTTGACCTACCCGTCAACACCAATGTCGACATACGAACCCATCGTACATGTCAGTCGATAGCCCTTGCTATACCCCTGCTCACTCTTTTTCAGACGTATTCGCAACCAGCCTATTCCATGTATGCGCCCTCTGCGGGCCCTTATATTGCCCGTACATGTGCGATCCTTCTCTCCTACCTAGACGCGCACCTAACCGTGCCCACCAGCTTACGATGACATCGACATCGATCCATACTACATGGATCGTCATAGCCCTCTGGGATCCTATCCTCCGATGGTACAACCCCTCGCGATAACCCGACCCCGTCGTTCATCATCCGTGTCATACACTTCCTCACCCGGTTTCGTCGATCCCCTCCGTCGGGGATTTGGGCGCGTCATAAAATTCAAGCGCAAGGGTGCTTTCCGACCTGGTATCACCATCGGGGAAGCACAAGCAAACGTCCGACTGTCTGGCTCAGACTCTTATACATTCCAAGACCTCGGGGTGGATCTCAGAGGCAAGATCTACGTGAATCTCAGGGTACGTCTCTGTGGCCCATCACCACCCACATCCTCATTTGGTTCCGCAGTGGCCCGGCTATCCCCCACTCAACTATGAAATTCCAATCGACGGATATGGTGGTTACGTTGACATCCAGTCCCTTGCCAGACGGGTCGGTCGTGCTGTTTCACATTATCTCCAGGTGCGTCCCCACCGGGTTGCCATCGATATCCCATCCCGATTTTACCCACAGTCTAACGTGATACCGATTCGCTGGGACCACATTGAGATGCAATATCTGGAAGAACTGTCGATCGGAATGTGGCATCTGAAAATGAGTGCGCAATAGAGGGTTCCGCTCATACCCGTGGTCTCCCTCTTCCATCGTACGATGCGACATGCCCAGCTGTACATCCTATGCTAACTGCTGTAAAACATACTGCCTGTGTATCCATTTGTCATTTAATATTATTTACAGTACCATCTGCTATGTGTTTCTGATGCCAACTGCGCAGTTGCCATCCACCACATGTCAGACGACGCTCTCGTCAGACGAATACTGGAACAGTATCGCTCGCTCCATCACAGACCCAGCAACGGATCCTACACCGTCCTCGCCGCTTTCGCGCTCAGATCCCCTGATCTCACTCCAGAGCACATCATCGCCCTGGCCACGGGATGCAAATGTCTGCCAAGGGACCGCTTGCCAGAACAGGGCGATGCTCTGCACGACTCCCATGCCGAAGTCCTCGCACGTCGCTCGACGCTCCGTTGGTGTTTCGAAGAGATCGGGCGGGACGGGCAGTCTCAGTGGCTCACTAGAGACCAAGATGGGTTGTTCCGTCTCAAGCACGGCGTCCAGCTGATCATGTACATATCCACACCACCCTGTAAGAGACCTGTGCTACCTGCCTTTGAGTAGTGCTTACAGCCACGCCTGTGACCAAGGCGGCGACGCGTCCATGCGCTTTCTCGCATCCTACCAAGACGAGGAGATGGCAAAGCTCAAGGATGCATATGTCCCCGAGTCCTTGCCCAGAGGCGCTGCCTCGAGAGGACGAAACAATTATGCGTTGCTTGGTGTACTACGCACCAAACCCGGGCGGGCCGACTCCCCACCGACGTTGTGCATGTCGTGCAGCGACAAAATCGCACGGTGGAACGTGCTTGGGGTACAGGGCGCCCTCGGCTCTGCGTTCCTTCACCCACTCTACATCTCCAAGATCATCGTCGGAGAGGTGCCTGCACAGCTGCAACCAAATGTCAAGACCGACTGTGAGCGGGCATTTTGGGGACGCCCATCGGACGTGTCGGGTAACGTTTCGACTTTGGTTTGACGACGCGCACTGAGTCGGACGATGCTAGGCCTCCCACATCCCTTTCACGTCCATCAGCCAGAAATTGTCTTTACACCACTTTCGTTCGACTTCTCCAAGCTGTCGGTCTCGCCATTTGGGACTGCCCGGCCCTTTAACGAATGTAGTCATCATCTGATATGCATCCCGTCCGTTTACTGAGACCACGTGTTAGCCCTCTGCTGGATCGCAGAGTCGTCTGTTCCGCACGAGATACTGATCAACGGTCTCAAACGAGGCGTTCCTCCTAAACACCGTTTCAAGGCTATGTTTAGGTACTATCCAATATTTGCCCCACTGCGCGCACACGTACTAGACGCTGGCCAGACCGCAACTCTCGAAAGTGTCCATGTTCAAGCTGTACTGTGATACGGTGCTTCTCCGCAGTGATGCCCAGTCAGGAGGTGGCCCACTATACCCCACGGAAACGTGTACGTACTTTCAAGTCAAACAAAGTATGACACACTACCAGGCTGCCAAAGCTCGCCTTCTTGGGCAAGGCTGCGTCTTTGCGGGATGGGTTACGAGCGGCGTACGTTGGGAGAATTTCGCGGCGGCATCTCTAGACAGGCCACAGGAACAAACAGTAGAGGAACGAGGCCGACCACAGGAAAACGGGGACATCAAGTTCCATAATCTTGGATCAGAAGATAACACATCATAAACAGCGATAATGATATCATCAAAGGCGTCAGGATTAAAATCTATGTATAGTGTAGCCATCGAATCTTACTGATTCTTCTTCACGTCTGGAGTATCGTCACCGACGGAGTCATCCACAGAGGGCAGTGCCTTGGGATCCGTGAATAGTGTGTTGGCAAGTGACTCCGAATCTGTAACTGGGCTCGAGCGGCCAGAGCGACTGTTATTTTCGGCCAACTCTTTGCGCAACGCTTCTAATTCACGCTCAAATCTGGAGAAATTCACAATCAATGGACAAAAGGGGGGCAACGATTGCGAGGCTGTGCGTACTTGCGACCAAAGACTTCGATATAGAACCCTCCACCGTTCCACACGCTCACGGCGAAGATCAGAATGAAAAAGGCGCCACTCCACTGGGGACTGTCATACAGCAAGTACACCGCCGGCAGTTCAGTCAAGATGGCATATACTAATGAAAAACACTCAGTAACGCATGGTTCGTACGACGACCGGGAGAGTACTTGCCGAATTGACCAACCATAAAATATGCCTTGCGCCTTTCGGGGCGAGTCCTATCAAGTGCGCGGCCAATTGGACCGCGCTTATCATTGAGAAGGAACGACAAGGATGTGGGTCTTTCCCCAGACTCGATCTTCGAGCGTCGGTCCACATAAACAAACTACAAATATCGGAACTTAGTTTGTATTCATTTCCAGGGGATTGCGTCACCTTCCAGTACAGCAGTTGCCAGATAAGATCTGTGGGGAAGTCAAGAATAGCGGTCGGAAATCAAACACAGCAACGTACAAATAGCGCCACTGATGAGGACTGCGCGTCCAGGATTCATATGAGGCAACGCCGCGAGCGCTGGGAAACGCTGTTCTGTCCCCGGATAGAAATGCCTACACAATGGTCACATTCTGCACCAACACGTGTTTGCCAATGTGACCCACCGGATGACGGTAAATGTGAACGGGGCATATATGTGGATGAACAGTGACGTCACTTTGTCAAAGTCATGGAACACAAGGCTGTTTCTCCACGTGATTACTGCGCTTGCGACGGAACCGTGCGAGAGACAGTAGCAGGCCATAAATAACGCGGCATTGGCGGGGAGGATCCAAATGTAGATAAAGTTGAGTATTGTAACGTAGTAGCAGAGGTCGAAAAGAAAGTAATGCCAGGACCGCTTCTTGTAGATATAAGCGCGAACCGGAAGCAGGTATAAACCTTGAACGGTGTATGCAATATGAACCCACCTAGACCGCGTATGGATCAGTGGGTATGGTCGCGACGCAACAAGGGGTTCGTACTGTGGAGCCATTCCAAACAAGAGAGCGGACACTAGCAGTGACATCACGCCAAAGAAGAACGACACCTTTTCACGCGTTCGAACCACTTTTGCGGAGTGCCATGATGTCAGCAGGGATTGCATGCGTGCAGAAACCTGCAGACACGAGTGAGAAACTGGATGTGTGTGTTGGCGGCGCAAAAGACACCTTTAACTTGAAGTTTTTAATTTCGCGGTCAAGGTTCTCTGCCAACACGTCACTAGAGTGTGCGCGTTTCCTCAGTGCTTCCTCAGCTTTCATCCTGAGCCTGTCACTGTGCTTTTGGATCTGTCGCTGAAGCAGATCCAAGCGGGAATCAAAATAAGTCTCCTTGGTGTCTGCATAAATGCGTCGATAAGCACCATCCCAGAGACGAGATATACATACCCAGCAGAGTAAATGCTCCAGTCCCATCCGAGATATCTTCATGGAGAAAATGTTCGAGTGAGGACGAGAGGTCACCCATGCTTGAGGATACCTCCCCCCTCGAAGGGGAGGGCGGCAGAGAGGTCATGATACACTGGCGAGCAAAACGGCGAGGCTGTCGTGGTGTTTCGTCGCAAACCCCTTTGACAGGAGACATTTCGGCTTAGTCAGCACTGGAAAATCCAATCGCACAAACTGGGACTCGGAAAAAATGTTCAAAGGTCGCTGTCTAACACAATGATTGGAGGGATATACAATGGTCTACACGAGAGAGAGGTCGCCAAACTTTTCCTTGTAGCCTGAGAAAGTGTGAGTGGTGTTCCTATCGTACTGCACACGGATTTACCTGGCACACTGAATTTACCCTTCTTCACCATGGTGTCCACGGTTTCTGCCAACCGCGGATGGGAATCCTCAAAGTCGGATATCTGGAAGGTATGATCAAAGAATGCATCTATTGAAGGAGAACATGACCTACGGTCAAGTCCTCAAACGGACGAGCCTCCTCAATGTTGGCAAGGGTAGCTTGGAGGTCTTTTAGCTCAACATCGATTTTATCCGCCGTCGCTTTGGCTTTCTCAACCTGGCGCACACAGGGCATTTGGAAAATATACAGAATTTACGAATCCATAATGACTGACCGCCTTAGTCTCAAAGGTTTCGATGGCTTTGATGTGTGTATTGACATCATACGTAACGGGTTTGAAATCCTTTAATAGTTTCTCGGCCTCATCGATGACCGCAGCGTTTCTGAGGACAGAACGATAGTGGGCAAAGTCAACGGTAGTTGGTTGTGATGCGTATTGAGCATGTATCCGTTGAGCATCACTGTGCCGTTTGCGAAATGCCTGGAGAGCAGCAATCGTTTCTATCCACAGAAAGATGAGCGTTCTCCTAGCATTTCCCATAAATATACTGACCTTTCCCTAGCCCGAGTGTGGTATATACCCGAGCAAAATCCTGTTCACGTCAAATTCAGCACAACATGAAAGAGTCAACCTGAAACTTACGACTGCGGCGACGGCTGCTTTAGAGGCCATGGCTTGATGAAAAAGGGTGAGTTTAGTGTAGCTGTAAGCGATGAACTACTCTTACAGTGAAGTGTCGGGTCAGAACAAAGGAAGAGAGTCGGGGATTGCCGGAGAAATAAATGTTTATTACAATTATCTTACAATAGCTGAAAATAATTGAATATCCTGGACCATGCAAGGCGCTCTCCAAGTAGATGTGTACGTTTATTTCCTTGGTTCCTTTCACTTACCTAGTAACAATACAGCTTTTCTCACCCAAGGGATTCTTCGAGACTGATCATTGTGTCGAAAGTGGACCAGTCATTTCCACGGCGGCTCCAATGATGTTGGTGTACAATATTAATGCATCGCACATTGCTCCACAGCATACTCCACGGTCCGGTCCTATCGGTATGGCCCTCAGGGCTTTAAAGTGGACGCGGGGGACGAGTTCCAAGCCAGAAAACATCACCCTCACCTTGGAACCTTAGAGGGGTCAAGTGAACCAAAAATCAGGAGCATGAAGGCCAATTTAGCTATATTGGCATCGAAATGGGTCCTCTATTCCTGAAGCGAATATCAGTGAGCTCCCGTCCCCAGTACTTGGTGAGGTCTGACTGTGTTCTAGTTGTACGGTCACGGGTGATCAACGTTTCGCGCTGAACTTGCGAGAGCGTTATGCGGGTTTCGCAAAGTGACGACAGTTGGGCCGCAGAGACCGGTATGTGATAACCTTTTGCATCAACCAACACCTCCACATAATCTCCGTATGGCAAATGAGGTGTGCTCATAATGCCTGCGAGCACGGTCCGATGTGTATGACTGTAAGTCGTGATTTCTGCATAGATATAACGTGTTGGCGACAGGGTCCAAGAAGATGTTGCCATCATGATGCAAGGTAACTTGCCGCTCGCCTTCCTCGTGGTGCTCCTAATTGTCACGGTGCTTGTGCAACGCGGCATAGAATCAGACGTCGTAGCTGCAAAAGCTACTCTTCTGGCCTATAGCACATGGCCAAGATCAGTGCTTGTCGAATTGGACACTAGCAGAGATTAGGTTAGTAGACAATGGGGTGGACGCGAGGCAAGGGTCGACGCAGAGGACGGGAACGGGGAGGTGCGGGGGAATAAGGAGCGTGGCAATGACATCAGATCACATCGGATCTGCGATAGGAAACAGAAGATGTATTTTACATACAAGTATGTATTTGAACTCCGCTTGAAGTCGAATATAACACGACTACGTCAGACGTCGTCATTCCTTCTCGCAACCCTCTACTCGGAAAACAACCGATTGCGCACGGGCCAGCGAAGACGAGCACGATAGTACACTCACTGAAACGCAAGTATCTACCATGATCCAAAGCGAGTCCGAGCTGAGCTGAGACCGCAGGCTGTGTCGAGTCTCCACCGTGCGTCACTCGCTGTCGTCATAGTCATACGTCGTGCCGCCTCTTTTTCACTGTCGTCATCGCCGACTCGTCATGGCGTCCACTCCGCCCAAGAATGGCGAGTCTCCCTCGGCCGCACCCTCTGCCGAACAGCAGCCACACCGGCAGTCCCGGCAGACCCGCTCTGACTTTGATTTGGAGCCAAACCCATTCGAGCAGTCCTTTTCGCGCCCTTCCCACATCCGCCACACCTCTGCATCCCGCCGAGATTCCGCCAGCCCCGCCTCCATCCATTCTTCCCGCGCTTCCCAGCCCGACAGACCCCCCTCGGCATCTTCCATCTCCCACCCCAAGAACGATGCCGGCCGGACTTCCCCACGCACCGTCCTTCCCCCGGTCGCTGCAATCGCCTCCCCGTCCGACCAAAGCTATAACTGGCAATTCTCCACCTCGCTCGCAAACTCCCTCCGTGCCGGGCCGCTCTCCCCCGCCATGCTCGCCGGTCCCCAGCAGGGCTCCGATACTGCTCCCCATCTGCCCTTTGACCCTTCTTCGTTTCGCACAGGTCTGACGCCACGGACAGGCCTGACACCCCGCACCGGTCTTACCCCAGGGACCGGCTTAACCCCCCTCGTAGGCGGGCCAGTTTCTTTCCCTCCCCCATCTCCCAACACCGCCGCATTCCTTGCTCTCATGAACAACAGTAATTCTACTTCTGCAAATGCAACCATCACCCCAAACACTCTCTCGGCGATAAACGGTGTCCTTGGCAATACCTCGAACCAGTACACAGCCGCCACACACGCTCCTGCCACGAGCTCTCATCTCTCTACCTCAGTCACCGCGAATCAAGAAAACGATGCTGCTTACATGAGCGCTAACAATGCGGCAAGTACGGCCGCAAATGGCTTGTATTTGCTTTCGCAAGCCCACCAAGAACTCACGAAGCGTGAGGAAGCTCAGGCACGTGCCAACGGCGCAGTAGCTGTG